>JAVFBX010251722.1:0-10017 GCA_034783855.1 Mopalia kennerleyi | reverse complement strand
TTGTCTCCGTCGTCGTATAAGTGAAATACCCTTGAGTACGACGTTAAACACCAATCAAACAAACAAACAAACAAACACAGGAGGTTGACCATGAACAAGGGGACACAACTGGTGTCAACTTTGCCAATACGCTTGTTGTTGAAATAGATGGAACTGTTGTTTGATTTTTTTTAATAAATTGCGCTTTTTTTTCCTTTGAATATAATCATGCTTTAGGTGGTACTTGGTCTGGTCGCGGTGTCTCTGATACAGCATGCTGCGTACCGTTGGCGAGATGAAAGATTAAGTTAGAACGAGAAATATAGAAGTAGATTAATGCTATTACGTGGTCGATATCTAGACGCATGGCTTGCACAATATGCTTGATAATTGTAAAATGTCCTATTTTCGAATGTAAATATCCACCATTGTCCACGGCAAGTGTATACCATCGACGTAATTATCAGGACAACTCCAAGTATGGGAATTCATTTACGGCAAGTGCCCATCAACTCATTGGCAGATATTTGTATCAAGGCATGTTGTCATCCGAGTGCAATTTTTTTTTTCCGTTACTTTTACCTTTTGAGCGGACAAAAAACCACGATTAAAAACGTTAGCGGTATTCTTTGTTCTTATGTCACATGACCTCTTGATAGAATATTGAAGGGTAAAATCTGTCAAAAGTGAAGTTGATTTTAAACATGTTGGATTGGATAATGTAGTTTGTAAGAAGTTTATGGCATCTAGGTTGATTCGTATAGATTAAACTATGTCACATGAACCTGCAGAACAGTTGTCAATAACCACAGCATGGTTAGATCATTGCTCAACACTCCAACATAATTTATTTGTAGTAATGTATTAAGTAGATATAACTATATTGCCATAAATAGGTCCGTGCTGATGCCACAAAGTAGTAGTGCGTAAGAGAAAATTGATAACAGTGTTTTAATTTGCTTCAATCTGTTAAGATGTAGTTTACCTTAAGCAGTGTTTTGATTGGTTGACTGTTTTGTGCTTTTTTGCTTCACCAATCAAACTGGTACAAATAAGGGAAATTCCCTAAAACTTTTACCAAAGATGGCATAGTCGTAAAGCGCAGTTTGTTCTGTAAAGAGACATTTGGTTTATCAAGACGGAGTGATACGACTCAGATGTTCACCAAAAACTCTATTTTCGTGGAAAGCCAATTCAAAATAAATATATTTACCTAAAGTAGATTAAGTCCTTCTTCTGAAAAGGACCAAAACGTCGGGACTTATGGATTTATGCGGGGGACACACTCGCGAATATACTAGTGATCGCAGCGATCTGATTGCCAGCAAAAAAGTCGGTCGACTTGAGAGCACACACGTGGCGATTGACCCAGCGATCCGGAGTACATTTTCCCTTTAAAAAAGCTAAATAAGTCATGTGGTTTCTCCAGTATGGTGAGATGAAGACGGAAATGTATTTACTCATCAAAAGAAGATTAAGAAGCAGACTCAGATGGGAGAATATAAATATTTGAAAAATAATTTCGACTAGACTTAATTCGGAGAAGTTGCCATTTTGTCTGTCATGTGAGAGGAACTCGAACTCGAATGGGTTTAACAGCATTGATTCGCACGACTGTAGTAGCTTGCGTGAACACACCGGCGATCAATCGCTGGCGATTAAAAATCGGCCGAAAATATCAAACATGTTTGATCCGAGCGACTGATCGGCTGGACGGCTTCGGCGATCATAATCGCTGTCGCAGCCTGAACACACATGTACGACTTTTCAGCGATTGGTACAATCACCGCGATCGGGCGATTATATTTTCTCGTGTGCCCCCGCATGAAGGAAACATAGTTTTTGTTGTTCTCTCTCCACTATTACTGCGACTGTGTTCGTCACTGAGTATGTTTTCATGTCCAGTAGATCTAGAATGTGGCACCTTGTTGCTAGACTATGAAAATTCTCCTTTTTCACCGGACGTTAATACTTTTATTGCGTATTATTTTTAATTGTTCTGTATTGAATATAAAAGATCATATCTGACGTAGTTTTCTCTGTAGAGGCCTGTTTACAATTAAAACAGCAGTTCACGATTCAGTTTACAATAGCCTCATTCTGTCAACTGTTTTCCAGTTCCGTTCTTCCACAACGGAAGCACTCTCTTTTTATGCAAGATTATCTCATATTTGGGCGTTGTATATATCTGTGTTTCAAATTTGAGCTTGATGCATTGCATATTTATTACGATTTATGGCATTTGTATATGTACCTATAGCACAGATATGGACTTTAATAGGTTATTCGTTCTCTCTCAACTAGTGTGTTCGTCACTGTCTAAAATCTGTCACCTTACTGTTTGACTAAGAAAATTCGCCCTTTTCACCGGACGTTAATACTTTTATCATTTATCGATTAAATTGTCCTGACGAACCTTTCTCTATTGAGGTCAGTTAAAAATTCAAACAGCAGTCTACGATTCAGTTAACAATAGGCAGTTGACCATTCTATCAACTGTTTTCCATTTCGATCCTTTTCATTTTTTTATTAACGATTTACGGCATTTGTATGTACATAGCACAAATATTGACTAGGGTTATTTGTTCTCTCACTACAGTAACCGGGACTGCGTTCGCCATTGTGTATCTTTCCCGTCCCAAGAGGTTTAGAATTTGCCGGTTTGCTGATCGATTGAGGCAATATACCCTTAGTCAACATGTACACCATCCTGCTACCCAAAATCAGACTTAAACAACAAATTCTGATTGTTACTATTGAAGCACATGCACCAGATGTTTAAAACCACTGGAATTCAACAACACTCCTTTAATGTTTATTTAAAGCAATGCTCCTGACTGCAATATCCACCTTGTTCCCTTGAAATCTAACTATTAAACATATATTTAATGTCTTTTGACGTAGACCCCCCTAGTGTGACAAGGAAGATATTTGATTGGTCAATATTTGTGGAACTCTTCTGTTTAATAGTGATTCAAGTAGCAAGGCTTGGCCGCGTGGGTGAAGTTGACTGTAGTTTAAGCAATACCCAATGTTTAACATCCAATTATAAAATAAATATAGCTCGATTAGACAATTAGTGAGCACAATTCAACACAACAAATGATGTCCGTTTTACCTATATGCATTTTATTGCAGAGAGTAGAATCGCTTTAATTCGCCAAATACATAATCTTTTAAGGAACACAAAATATAAATAAAAATTAAATTCGCTGGCAAAAAGACCGTCTGACTTGGTCTATCCAAAATATTCAGTCGAATATAATGCAGATTTTGAGACATTCTTAGGTGAAAATGTTTTAATCGTCTCACAATATCATTTTAAAGTTTCTTTTAAAGATTTCATTTACTCTAGAAAAAGAATTAAATCAACGCCAGTTGGTAACTTTTACTCGGCCGTGCTGTTCAAAATCAAGAACGGATGCCTTAAATATTAATTTTGAAAAAGGCTTTAATACACCCGTCAACAAATGATTTATCAATACATTAAGAGCTGAAGGACATTAACGGACGTTTTGCATGGCCGTTATCAGCGGATACTACTAGTTGCTCTTTGTCCAACCAATATCACCTGTAATTGCACGGAAGCCTTTTAATTGCGTTGATTGTAATGGATATTGCTTGAATGGGAGAAATATACCAGAGGTCGTTAGCTGAGTGTTGACTCAAAATCTACTTTCAGTCTCTTGGATACGGATATGCGCAATCGGTGAAAACGTTATGAGCAGCATTAAACTATTTTCTTGGACTATATATACTGCCTCAACAAAGGCTATGCCAGCTATTTCACACACATTGAATTTACAAATTCCGCGAACTATTTAATTATCATGTTGCTTTAAACTATTCCCAGGAAATTGAGATGCAGAGCGAAGTTTGATTACTCGCGTTTTGCTAGGAAATAAATAAGCTTTAAACTATCTACAGAAATCTAGCCATTTCTCGGCAGAAAGTCTGTAAACTTTGCAGCTCTGTATATATGTAGAATGTTGGCCCAGTCAGTCAAAGGACGCGGGTTCGATCTTTGCGATGGATGAATGAAGCTGTTGTTTGTCTACTGCAATAAAGAAAACCAAGAACACAAGAATACAGGAAACAAGAAAAAACAAGAAAAAAACCAGAAAAACACCTGAAAAAGCGGGATCATTTTGTTATAATAAAAATTAACTGACCACAAAGTGACAAATATACAGCGGTATTGCTGTATCAAAGGGCACACGATTGAGGAAGAATTGTCTCCCTGCCGACGGCTGCAGGAAATCGTTGATGATTGATGTGTTGACGTCAAAAACACCGCCTTAATAGAAGTCTTTCAGTAGATATACGTGGACAATCATATGTCAATGACCGGGAACGAGGATGGATCGAAAATCATTATTATCCAGAGCATTGAAGAAGACATAGGATATGTATGTCGCTGTCATGCGTTATAGTGACATGTAAATTTACATTCTCCATTTCGTACACCCCACAAGAATCCATTATACCCTGAACGAATACGGCAGTTCGTTGACACACCATCGCAGCTGAGGTGCGCACGGCGTGAGTATGTCCTTTCTTTAAGTTATTGGCGGTTATTTGGCGTTACACGAGACAAAATAACTTTCTTAATTTTCTCACAAATTTATAAAATTGTTTTAAATCTAGTTGGAATCAAAGTTTATGTTATTTTGGTCCAAAGCGTGTTTAATGTTTTTCCAAACTCTACAAATTGTCACAGTTGCAGGCACAGATAAAAACATTTCATTGTAACGTGAAACCGTATAGCTCGGTCGCTCGAGTCGTGGCTTATCCGAAGGTCTCTGTTTTTCGAACCACTGCAGCGACATGTACATTTTTCTTTATCTACTAATATACAGCAAAACGACACGTGTTCATGTTTGGTAAAAAAAATACAAAATAAACCACTGGAATCTGTTGAAGGGATCAAAGGTCTCTGTTTTTTGAACCACTACAGCGACTTGTACATTTTTCTGTACATCCACATATATATATACAGCAAGACGACACGTGTTCATGTCTGGTAAATAAAAAACAAACAAACAAACAAAAATACACTGGAATAAGTTAAACGGACCACAGCTCAAGTAAGTTGCCATTATTCCCTTTGTACTTTAAAAAAAAAAATAATAATATACGTTTACCATTATTATAAGAAATAGCTTTATCTTACAAACTAAATGGCCTGAGCTGCAGTATTATAACTGTATTCAAATTGTGTCGGTTTATTCGTAAATATGTTAATTTAGACCGCACGTTTGATATAATATCATTTAGTATAAGGGTTATATAGGGTTATTGTTTGGCTATAGCTTCATGGTTAGGTTTGCTGTTAGATTAAAGAAAAGAGTAATAGGCGCAGTGTTAACCTTAGGATTGAAAACATAATTACGTTTGGTCTACCATTTACCTGTAACTTGTAACGCGAATTCTTAACTATGGGTTTAGATTAATACTAAACCTAATCCTAAAGATAACCACAAACCTAGCCGAGAACATTACTCTAAAGTAACCCCTACCAAAATGCTCAATCTGACACTAAATTGTCGTCATTTTTTTATGACGGAGTTATCGCTTTCATTTAGTCCCAACCAACACCGCTTGTCCGGATTTGTCGGCGGAAGATCCCAACTCAAACTAAGAGTGATAAGGGAATTGCATGAAAACCGCCCAATGTGCTGCCAATATAGCTTCAGGTACAACTGCTCGAATTCAAGTTCCATTGATGAACGTACATATTTGGCCCTAAGTTGATAAACTTTTAGAGATTGCGCTTTATGCCTAGCTATTTTCCGTCGGCGACTAATTGCATGTTTTTTCCCGTCGGCGACAGCTTTTGCCGCACACGGACCGATTCAGAGGCGATTTTCATTGAAAACTGCGTATAAATGTTGTCTTTGATTTTGTTCAGTGTAAGCACAGGCGACGGAGCTAGATTATTATACGTGCGTCAACATTTAAATTTAAATCATGTGAAATTCAGGTGACTGTATCTCGGTCACTGATTGAATTCATAACTTTTGGCTGCTATTTTCTGTCGCATGTTTGCCACACACTAGGAGATAAGTCACCAACAGTATAACACAAGTTTCATTCCTTGCGACTAGTCGCGTCGCAATTCTGTCTTACATGGAGCAATGGTTTTTTAGATTTTTAGTCGCCAACAGAGAATCTCTCTTATGCGACGGGCTTTTTAACAAGAATGCATGTTGACTTTAAATTAATGCTTTTGTTTTATTAAAGTCCGTTATGCGCTGGTTGGTTCCCAGACCACGAAAGTAAATATATAGGCGTTAAAATATTATTATGCTTTCGTCTAGTCTATCCAGACATAGTCCGTTGCAATCTGTATTTTTTGGCTCTTGCATGCAGGACAGGAAAACTTGGTAAGTCATCTTCTGACTTCGCCAATAATATATCAGGCATGCATACCACGGCTAAAATAAAAGAATATACATTGAATATTATACATATATGCGTAATTACTGCATGCAGGTTATCACACGGAGGTCAAACATATTTGAAAGAAATTAACCCGAGTATAGATTTTTCAGTACTGCAAACAGTGTATTACACGGAGATCAAATACGCATGTTTGGAAGAAACTAAAACGAGTATAGATTTTAAGAAGATCAATGCAATTACATGATCCACTTCTACTCACAATACTTAAAAATGTGCGAACAATTATTTAGCATACATTTAGACGAGTAGCCTGTTCAGAGAGGTCAATGTTCTCCCACAGGGCCCATTTATTATGATCCTTTACGTTGTACATTTGAATGTAAACATCCATCAATGTTGCACGGTAACGAATTTACATCTATACGCAACCTGACAGGACAATAATTGGGAAGCCACGTAACGATAAAAATGTATGGTATGTTTGGACTCTTCCTGACAGTAGAGTGTCCAATCATAACACGTTGTCATCAGAGCACTACAATTACCTTAGTTTTCACGCGGGATTTATTGTTCTTATATCACAAGTCGTCTGGAAAGTTTAAACCTGACAAAAGTCAAGTTCATTTCAAACATCATATAGAAGATACCTTTGTCCATCCTGCGCGTTTAAGAGATCAGTTGATCGAGCGATAATGAACATGCCACAAAGGGCTGCTAAATCCGTCGTTAAGTCCTGGTTACGTTATCGAGGAACGCTCTGACCGAGTTCATTTAATAGGGGGAGATTAATGAAACCGTATTACCATAAATGGGGACCGTCGCCGCAAAGCAGTCTAATATTTCACAAAATATGGTTGATATTTGACTTACTCTAATTAAAATAATATCTTAAACGTTCCCTGTATTTTGTTTGTTACTCAATGTCGACAAACAAAACAGATAGATTGATACTTGCCTTTAACGGAAAATATTTCACGATATATTGCCTGCTAGGCGTTTCTCAATCGAAATAACATTGGGCGGAACTGGCCACCATATAGTTATAGGAGTTAATGCCTTTTGTAACCATCAAGTACCATCTACCTTTTCAACGCAGACCTTAAAAAAATACTTGCTAAATATCTTCGAAACGAAAATCACTATAAAAAACTGCATGACGGTTTTTTAGATAATGGCTTCAAGATTGTCTGCCTTATTTCAAAGACTTAGTGCAAACAGTTTACGAGAACTACGACGATAATAATAAAAAAAACTCCGGATTGTTTTAAGATTAATCCCAATAAATGTAATAAACAACATGTTTTTTTAATTGAATGAAAAGGCGAAATGGAGTTTTATCTATTGCATTCATTTTTTGAATACATAATTTTTTTAAAACGTCTTTAAATGCCATTTTTAACTCTGAATTTGACTGACGTCGGCATCACAGATTTCGTTCACACCTTTGTTAATGGCTATCAGTAGGAGTCATACTAGGTGCATGGGTTGTTTGTATAAATGTGTGTTCTAACACCCACAAACATTTGTTCTCCATGTCTACTGTTCAGTTCAAATACACATCCCCAACGGTCATGCAATTGATATGTTGGCCTTTCGCTAATTGGTTTCTGGTAATAGTCAGCAGGCAGTCAGTTAAGGTGACATTATTACGTTAATCTCTATACCGCCCATGGATACACATAATCTTTGAGCCACGCATTTTACAATTTAAATCTAAAAAAAACATTCTAAAATACTTGTTAAACTTTTGCATTATCAAGATTATGAAAAGAAGATTCCAGAAAGGTAAAAAATATAAGTCAACATTTTACCCCTCACTAGCGGTAGAGTTATTAAGCGCAAAGCAAAACAAAATCTGGAATTATTTAATGAACTAGGTTAATCGGAAACCGGGGCAGACTGAATACTTCGTTGATCGTTATTTATTTGAGCGGTGGCTCCATATTATTGGACGATGTGGGCCAACGTTGGCAACGGGGTTGAGGTCGCGGTTCTTCCTACGTTGAGACATTGACTCTAAGATACATCCGGGCCATCTTGTTTTGCACTTCTTTTATTTGCTGAGCTGTGGCATACGTCGCCCCAAATATTGGCGGGAATTATTGCGCGATGGCTTGGCATAGTGTACGAGATTGGTTTTAGTCTCGTTCACTATAGAAACTCTCGCGAGAAAACGATTGCTCACGAGTTTGTGCCTAGTTTTCTTCACACCAAGATGCCTGACAAAGATCTGTGTGTTGGGAAGTCATTCAGTTAAACTTATAAATCGATATATGCTCTCCGTGAACGGTTAATCAATTTATCGGAGACTGAAAACGCTTGTTTTGTCGGTATAACATGCTCCCTATCATGTCAAATGTGTCCGGAAGAACTTTTTAAAAAATCGAAGGTTAAATCCATGAATCTTTTGTTATAGGAATTACACGAGATACCAGTAATATGTTTCTTGTCACAAGCTCATCATGACAATAAATCTGCTTTGGCGAGTTAAGTACATAAGAGCTGTAGCCGCTTGCAAATGCTTGAAAATATGCCATCCAACAATATACCTATACGGTGATAATAGAACTGTCGTCATGCGATTGGTTTATTAGTTGTGCGAATAAGACAGGCAGCCAATCATTGTAACTATGTTGATGGTAGGCCTTTTTATCTTCGGAAATGCAATTTGAAGAGCTAATGTTCTATGTCAGCTTTAATGCTAGTTTAAATACATGCCTCAACCACTCGAAGTTCTTAATCGGTTTTATTGTGACGTTCTATAGTCTCCGCACTTCATGTAGACTCGTGCATGCGCACAGAATTATGTGCCAAAGAAATTCAGTAATATCGCAGCTTTGGATTTTACAAGACGCTGCAAAGGAAGGTGTGTTAACGACACTGGCATTCACAAGTTAAGCTTTAAGTTGTAGTCCAAGACAGTTCGTGGCATGTTCTAAACCCTTGGCCGAGGTTAAGAACACTTTGTGGTCCCAAGCATTATTTTGGTCAACTGGCAAGCCGTCAGATCCGTAAATGGTAAGTCGAGATTTGGTCCGTTTTTTTTTATTAAAGTTGTCGTTATTTAACTGTTAAGCTTTTATAGCTCATTACGACTCAAACACGTGCACATATTGTTCGGATGGCGGTCATGGTGTTTCACATTTATATTTATTTAAACATTCCGTTTTCTTTACTTAATACCTGAATTCAACTAAAAAGCAAAAATGAAGTCAACATACCCGTAAATGATAGAGATATGAGAAATACAGTACTAATTATTCAAATTTGAAGAGAATAACTTTCTGCTTAATGACAACTGTGAATAGAGCCCCAGTTTATTAAGCTCAATTGTGTCCTAAGAACTAAGACATTGTTTGAGCATTATGGTTGTTACACTTTTAATGATAATAAGTTTTTTGTACCGGTATATCGCTCTCTGGTCATTGAACGCTGGGCACTTCCCTAGACAGTGAAACTTTGATCACTGTCTCATGCGGTTTGTTTTTGTATCTGCCATGTTGGATTTCTAAAGCACACGGCCCGTGGCCGTGGCATAGTGGTTAGCGAGCGCGCATTCTAACGCCTACTTCGATTTACCGTTCACAGGATCGAGTCCGTCTGTCGATCCTCAGGTATATGAGTGAGTCACAA
>JAVFBX010251711.1:0-10017 GCA_034783855.1 Mopalia kennerleyi | reverse complement strand
CGATTTGACTGGGATAATGAACATATATTTTCAAAAAAAGCCTTTAGTGGTGGACCTGCTAGCTACTCAGCTTGTATCACTTAAAGGGAATGACCACTGTTTTTGGACCTAAACTTATTATTTTTTTTGCATATTAAAAAAAAAATATATAAGCAAACGGACACACTGGTGACCAACTGTTTTTTCGAACAATGACGTCAGTCCTGCCTGTTAAATTAACTAATTAATGGCTATGCTTACTCAAATGCAAGTGCAATACAGATGACTTTCTTTGAAAATATGCAATACAAATAATAAGTTTAGGTTGAAAAACTGTTGCCTTTCCCTTTACGTCTTATCTTTATAAAAGTAAATGTTAACAATTGGTTTGGAAGATCTACAATTGAAAATTCACATACATTTAGATGTGCTGTGAGGATACATTTTTGTGTATATATGACACTATGTCCCTCATTTTCTGATGCTGGAGCTGTCACATTTTCTGCGGCCATGGCTTAGTGGTTAGCGTGCCGGCCTACTTATTCCACTTTATTGTACCCCTCACCCTTGATAATATGATAAAACAACCATTGTCATCTGTATAGTAAACCTCAAATGTTTTTGTCTGTAAATGAATTTTGTTTTTCTGTTACAGCCTCCCCCACCTGGTGTTGCACCTTCTGCTGCCCAAATAGCGGCATACCAAGGACAGAATGTGATAGCTTCACAACAGAAAGCTAGCTGGCTGGCCGGAGCTCCAGGGGGTGGTTATACTTTCTGGTAATCCAGCCTGACTATACCAGCTCTTACATTATACCGATGGCGTGCTCGGCAGGATTCATGAAGCATTATATATGTCCTGTATTACTGGCAAGTCTCACATGAGCAAATATAATTTGTCAAGATCATTCTCAAAGCAATTTGTGAGAGTCCTAGGAAATCAAGCTGAGCAATACAGCATCGTGATTCAGCCAAACTAGAGCTAAGCCAATCGCTAACAATTTTATTTCAACAATTACACCCCCAACACCAAGGCAGCTTTTGGGTGCTGGATAGCAATCCTGAAATTACTGGCTCACATAACTGAGCATAATGAGGACATTGTAAAAAGGTATCTTAATTATTCATATAACAACTACAATATTGGCCATTATTTAATATTTTATAGTGATCGAAACTGGCTTTAAGTAAGTTTATAGTAACCAATGTAAGACACTACTGCAGACTGCATTAAAACGTCTCAAATAACAATGAAGCTTGTGATTTTAAGAAACTTTCAATACCTGTTTCGTTTTGGAGCCATTTGGGAATTGCTATGTAATCTGTATATGTAAATAGTTGTAACTGCCAACAATGTTGAACTGAAATAGGGTTATTTGGCGTCCACCCTGAAGTGCAAATCTTGGGCATGTAATAATAACTACACCAGTGTAGCATCACCATTACTCTCAATAGTCTTTAGTAGCAGATGAACATTATGAATCACTATGAATCTATTCTATCTACGCATTCGAAACAACTCAATTTTCCTGTTGAACTAAACAAGCTTCACAAAGAAATAGGGTCGTACTATCCAGTTGCTTGCATAATCCTCGATACAAGCTGACCAGGCTGGACTCATTCAATTCAGTTTAGTTTGTAGTACACTTCTATTGGTCAAAGAAGCAATTTTCAAATCGACAAGTGTATACTTAACTGGAAAAAAACAATGTTGTAGTTGTGTTAGAAAAAGAGCTATGTTTTGATTCCAGTTATTAAATACAAATATTACCAACGTAAACTCAAAGCAAATTAACTAAGTCAGTTCCTGATCCTTTGAACGAGACATTTTGACAAAAGACTGAATGGATCAATTCTATGGTCTCTGGTGAAGGTTGATATATCGTAATTACAGTGACCGATTGTCTCCGATTTGAGGGGAATGTTGTCAGTCTAGCCCATAACAATATGGTGGTGAAGGTAAACGTGGGTTGAATCTGGGTAAATGTTTCACGATTATTTAGAAATGATTTATTTTAATGTTTTTTTGTTTGATTTTATTCTTGCTCTGGTATTGATATTTTAACAAGGTATATCTTTTTATATACAATTGATGTAGCCTATTTTACTGGAGTCTATTTCTATACATCTATATTTTCTTGTACACTCCTGGGATTGAGTGTATGTTGCCATGGAGATGTTTTCATGGAACTATTTGATTTTGATAGACTGAATAAAATTGCGAAATAATGTACTTTGTATGGTGTTCTTTTCTTATTCATTGGTTTATGCAAAACACAAAAACTGTAGAAACAAGCACTGTTTCGCTTGTAAGCTTTCAGAAAATGTTCACGTTTCTGGATGCGAGGAAAACATTATCATTGTTCATGGCTAATGAGGTGATGATTGTAATGTTAAAATACCGAAGCCATTTAGGTTTTGCTAAATTTACTTACATTATTACAGGGTTTGAAAGAAGAGAAAATATTTTGCGTAGTTATTCTGAAATCAAACTGTGAAGTTATGCTTACTTATCATAGGTCATTCAATTTTGATTTGTAATTACTGATCAGCGGCTGTTTTCTCCATCCCTATTATTTTAGGGATCTCTGGGGGATATTTTCTGAGGAAAGGGCTTTTTTTGGTTGAAGTTATAAAGCGGATGGCCATTTTGAACCGCCTTTGTCATAGACAATTTATTTCTTGCTCTGTTTCTTCCTAGTTTCCTTTAAGCCTGTCACACATGAGCTTTTCTACATTGGCCAAGAAAAATCTTATAGGAAATCTCTCCAAATGCGGCAGGCTTGCGATGAGACTGGACTCTCGGTGACTAGTGGCAAAGGATCAAACATGTTTGATATCTTGCTATTCGTCCCTCCCTATCAGTGACTAATCTCTGCAGGTGTGGCAAATGTGCAACAGAAAATTTAAGCCATAATCGGTGCATTGTAATCAGTAACTGAGATATAGTCACATGATGTTAAGCAAAAAATGTTTTTTGCACATGTGCTCACTCACCCACTCGTTCCTACAATGATCCGAGTTAAAATTTCAATGCACTTTTCAATCAGTCATTTAAAAAGAAATCATCACCAGTGTTAGGTGAGATAAGAGTTGCCTGAATTTGGAAGAATCTGCCAGAAAATCTCTATCTAAAAGTTGCCAACCAAGAACTTGGTGCATTTATTCTCTACTTATCGTGTTGACAACACATACAGGCATGAAAACTTTAAAATTATGTTTGCAGACATGAAATCCTGTCCGCTGTTTTAACCAGAGGAAGCTACATACCGCGTTAGAAGTTAATCCGTGAATTTATTCTCTATTTGTCATGATCATAACACATACACACATGAATTCATTAAAAAATTATGTTTGTTGGTTTGTTTGATTGGAGTTTTATGTCGTATTCCTAAAATTATGTAACAACAGCCATTTTGTGTAATTGAATTTGGTGGAATGCAATACCATCCATGGTCTAACTCTTAACAAGAGGAAGCTACCATGTCTAGAAATGCTACTCGGTGTTCGTCCGTCTTTCCATCACAAATGTTTGTGAACACGCTAGCTTGAAAAGAAATTCACTTATTGACTTCAAACTTGGTATGTAGCTTCTTCCTGTTAAGACAACGGATGGTATTGCATTTCACAAAATTTCGTAAAACGAAATGTTTGTTATAACATATTTTGAGCATATTTATGCCTGTATATGTTGTGAACACGATAAGTAGAGAATAATTTCATGGATAAACTTCAAACTAAGTATGTAACTTCCTCCTGTTAGGATGACGGATGGTATTGCATTTCACTAAATTCTATTTAACAAAATGGCTGTTGTTACATAAGTTAAGCATATCATGTCTGTAAGTACATGAAAATTAGAAAAAAATAAATTCACAAATTTACCTAAAAAAAAAAATCCTCTAGTGGTGGATCTGCTTGGCTTGGTAATATTGCAGCTGGTATTATTTAAGTTCCCTCAGCAGTTAAAGGGAACTTAGTTGCCATGATGCTTTCAGAATGTTGGGGCAACACAAAGTTGATCTGCTTGTGGGGTTTCTGTATTGCATCAAGTGGTTGCCCTGTATTGTCTTTGTTGCAAGGGGCAACAGGGTTGGTTTTGTTTTTCATTCATTGGGTGAGTGAAATAATCTAAAGTACGACATTAAAATCCAAACAAAGGAAATATTTTACTTCATCAGACTCTAAAAATGTTAAATAAGATCAATTTTAATTAAAAGGTAGTGACAAATAATATTTTTATTTATAACATTTCCTTGTACATCTGTTCATTACATGGTTTTTACAAGTTAAGCAATAAAATACTCGTGCTGTGCATATAAAGGAAAGAGTATTGTTCAATATACATGTTATTACAAGGGGGTTGGATTAAACAAGTACGTTTCAATCAGCGGTTTGTGATCCATTTGGTAATGTAAAAATAAAAGTCAAAATACTCTTAGCATTTTTAACAGTAAACTAAGAGATGTACCGATATTGACCAATGAAATCTCTTTCGTGGGACACGTCACAAGACCAAGAAATCCAGAGTTCACAGAGCCAAAACCTATTGCTTTCATGATGGTACATTTACATCATGAGCAGTGGTATGGGGTATATATCTGTCCTTAAGAGATGGAAACAAATGATGATACCATGTGATATTTCTGTATAACATAATAAGTAAGACTTCTGGGTTTAATCATATACTACGTTTCAGTGCGGGTACTAGCACTGTTTTCAAGCTAATGAGGGTAATCACATTAAGAGCAAGCCTGTCGCCTAAGTAGCCTTTTGGCTAAATTTCTTGTATTTATCACCGACACATGAAGATTTTGACTTGAGTATATATAAATAGAGTGTGAGGCACCACAGGTGTTAAAACAAACAATTGAACTGGCTTTGCTGGCTTAAATAATACAGAGTTGGATCAGTTATTCTGCAAATTTGGAAACGCTAAGCAACTCCTCGAATACATTTCCTAATCAGTCAAATTTATTCAAATCTTAACACCTGTGTTACAGTATGGCTTGTTTCTTTATTATACATGCAGTATGGCTTGTTTAGTTTTCATATCACAACTATTATCCGACTATTTTTACACCTGTGGTGCCTCAAACTATATACATTGTATATATGCTGTTAATGTTATTACTTATCATTAGTTATATTTCATTGTGTTAAATGGTTGCCTTTCGAGCGATATTGGGATTATTCCAACCCAGACCTCCACTTTAAACCTAATATTAAAAGAGAAAGGAGATTGCTACAATTCTCCCTTAGGCTTGTGAGACCCCACTGGACAGGAAACGCCTGTACCACCCAGTCCACAATATCCCCCAGGGTTTTTATCCAAATACTGCTGGTGATAATCTTCAGCATAGTAAAACTCTGGTGCCATAATTATTTCCGTAGTGATTTGACCATGACCCTTTTTAGACAGTTCTTGTTGGTAAATGTCTCGACTTGCCTCAGCCTGGTTTTTCTGTTCCTCGTCATAACAATATATGCCAGATCTGTATTGAGTACCTTGATCATTGCCTTGCCTCATACCCATTGTTGGGTTGTGACTCTCCCAAAACACCTGTTAAAACAGAGGCACCAACGGTTAGGTTTACTTCGTTTTCTCACAAACTCTTAAATTGTGCAAAGAAAAGAATGAGAATAGCAAATCTGCACAAGTTTTCATTATTTTTTAAATATATACAGGCAAGAAAAAAAGATCATTCAGAAAATCAGTTATCTTTAGAGTATTGAGACATTTGCTTGATTCAGGGTTTTACATCATACTTAATGTTACTTCACTCGTATGACATTGACTACACCTAAAAGGTGAAGGAAATACACAGGACAATCACAATACAAAGACATCACAAACATATCTGCTTCATGTTTCCACGAAGCTCCGCTGGACAAGGACAGAAACAGGAATCTCCCTCCTAACTAACTAGGCAACTACAGGTGTGGAGATTAATTGTAGTGCCACATTCCATAGCTTGGTGTGAAGATTAATTGTAGTGTCACATTCCATAGCTTGGTCTGATAGGATTTTACAAAATATTTAATGTCATTCAAAAACATTCCCAGATAGGACTATTATTGGAAGAAGGTATTTTTAAATAGATCTAAGTTGAACTTAAAGGGAAAGACAACTGTTTTTCGACCTAAACTTATTAATTTATTACCTGTTTTCAAAGACAAACCTCTGTAGGCCCCTACTGCACTTGCATTTGAATAAACAGTCATTAATTAGTTAATTTATCAGGTTGGACTGATGTCGTCATTCGAAAAACATGGTTGGTCACCAGTGTGTCCGTTAGCTTATGGGTGCAGTCGAAGGCATCTGTAACAACATGGCGTATACACAAGCTTGGTCATCCAAGGGCAATGTTAATCTGTTTTATATATTAAAATAGCTCTGTGAAAATAGCTCATACGTTTAGTATGTTTTCAGCTGACATGCAGTCTTCAAAAATGACTATGCTAATTCGATTGCAAGTGCAATACAGATGGTTGTCTTTGAAAATATGCAATAAAAATAATAAGTTCCGGTCAAAACCCAACAGTACTTTATGAATTTGACCTCTCCAACCCAAGGCCAGAAATCAGAACAAAGGACCAATAGGCTACATTCTTCCTATTCAGGACATTCCCAGAAGTTTATGATGTACAATCTTACTGAAGATGACTAAAGTAACCTTGGAGATACGGCTTTTTCAGTTTGTAAAACCACAAAAGACTTGCTTTAAAAGATAGACCACATCAAGCCATTTTCAATATTATTGTTCATTGATTGTGAAAATCATCATATCGTGAGAACCGTATATATGTAAATCATGTAATTTCTGTGACGTGCAATGAATGACACGATTTTAATATCTATATACTGCTGACAATAACCTTTTTCAGATGGGTGTTTAATTTTGTACTCAAAAGAATTTCAATTATGTAACGACCATTTAATATTTGAATATCGTGGAAAGCCTCCATTTTATATCTCAGTCCTAAAGGTTGCTTTGAGCTAAATTCAATAAATAATTTATGCTAAAAAGCATTCTTCATAATACTCACTTGCCAGTTTACTGACCAATATGTTGGGTTTTTGTTGGTGATTGTAATAATTGTAAATGTTCTGGATAGCACAAGAAGCACACAATACAATAGTATACTCAATATGATAATGAAATTGTTCATCGAAATTCCACAAATAAGAACATTATTCTTGGGAACTGTTATTTTGTTCTGTGCACACTGACTTAATGTTATGTTTTACATGTTGGGAACCTGTTAGGAATAGTTCAGACCAAAACTGATTTTACCTATACTATAAATTTAAAGTTACCTGAAGAAGTTTATTGTAGGAGAGAGTGGCTGTATCAAAGACGACCCTGACCACCTCATTATGACCTGTCTTTCCTGTACACACTTCCTCGTATGTTGGGTTTGGTGTGAATCCACCAGCATATCCCACCTGTTGAGAAAGAACACACACTGATTAACTGACTGATTGCTGTTTAATGCCTTCTTCATCAAGGATATATCTCTCACACACAGTTAAAGCACAAAATGTAAAGTGTTTTGTTCTTCTTGAAAAATAATGTTCCTGCAAAGCTAAATGAAGACAGTATAACTATGCTGGGAACAGACTCCCCCAAGGGCCTTTCTGCATTAAATCCAATGATTATATTGTACAATACGAAGCCAAGTTTTCCAGGTGATCCAATAGAGAGTGTGTTAATATGCTATGAATAATGATGCATCTTTATTTCTTGGAGAAAACATTTCGAATTCTGGAATAGTGACTAATAACACACTCAAAGATATAGTGTATTCACAGGGCAAAGACGTTTTGTATTTCAGACACCAAATTATGTTAGCTGAACAATTTTCTCATGATTTCTCTTCAAGTTTCAAATTCCACAAAGTTTGTTGGTTAAGTTGTTCAAAGCATCTGTTTTATCCAATGTGATAGATACAACTAATGATACACATGAATATTCGGGTAACCAAGGGAAAATGGGCTACAAAGTGAATTTGCTACAGATGTAACTGTTTGGTAAAGTTTGTTTGATTAGGGGTACTTAAAGGCTGAGGAAAGAAATCTCTCTAAGGGACAAAAAATAGAGAATAGAACACATACTGATATAATAATTATCACACTTGGAATAGTTTCAAAGCATCAAGACAAATTACAAATCTCCCCATGCTAAAATACATGGTCAACTAGTGAATGGTTGGGACACTAAATAAACTGAATTATCTCCCTTGAAGAAACCATGACATTATGCTCTCAATATAAACTCCCTTTTTTTATTTTTTTTTATTAAATAGTCCTTTACAACATAGGAATTTAATGATTTATATATATGTAGTAGCAGCTATAGAATAGAGTATAGTTTTGTTCAAACTGGGTGGCACCCGAGGACCTGTTGAAACAAGTATTCAAATCTTGTTGACTCCTATCTGTCTAAATTTCAATTGAATAAACAGCGGGCATCAATGTGTTTGGCGAACAAATTTTAACCTAAGCAATTTTTATCTAGATTTGTTTCATTATTTTGCGGTTAGTCTGATTAGGGTTAAATGCTGTACTTAAGGTTACCCTAAATCACCTCAAATTCTTTCATAAAATAACTATTTTGGAAGCTATTTAAAAGACTTGAAAATTGTGTCTGAGAGGCAGAATATGAATTTTTGAGTTAGAAAGCAACAATATTTCTCAGAAACACAATTTGTTTGATTACATGCTATAATATTGTCACAACAAGCAAAGAAGTTGGGATTGGTCATAAATGAAATTCAAGTGATTTAGCTACGGCACAGGGGCAACAGGAAGCTACCACTAACTGCCCGCCTCTTTTAAGATTACATCACTGACACGAGGGTCACCCATAATTTTTCACAAAAACATTCTTGACAGCATTGGCAACATTATAAAGACGTTATAGGGCACAAAATATGATTCATGGAATGTCATCGATCTATTGATTGATGTTTGCCGCTGAACACAATGGTATATAACTTATATGATAGTACTATATTCAAACAGTATAGCCACACAAACACAAACATCATGTTAAATGTTTTGCCCTCTTGGAAAATGTTCCCCCATAGGTAAAGACATGGTCTAATTGAAGAATTGGTCCATCACCTGTAAACAGCATATAAACATGCCATTGCCAAACAAAATCACAGCGCAATAAAACAGTCAAGTTTACTTTGCATTCCTGCTAATTAAAGATCAAGATATATTACCAATACGCCCGAATCACAACAATTTATCTGTCTACACAACAGTCAACGAAGAACTCGGCCTGCCACCGCCATGTTCTTTCTGAGTTTTACGATATATATGTGTCCTTGTATAATTCATAGCCTATTTTTCTGAATTCAGTCTTTTTTATTGATTCGGGGGGATCTGACTTAGGGTAAGTTACCCTTTTACTGACAGTATTTTTTAGTTTTATTTCTGTTTTATTCATCGATCTTTAACACGTAAATACCATTTTTTTTTATGTTAGGGACCAATTCTACAACAACTCCAAAGACGTTATAAAGACTTCCACAGGACAGTTGTCTGTGAGTTGTCTCTGACAGCAGAGTGTGTGAAAACACCCACTCACCACCTGCTACTATGTTCAGATGAGCCAAAACAAAAATAAAACAGAGAGCTGATAACTGTTGTTGTTTTCACAACATAATAGTACCTGTGTAGAAAAAACGCCTTTCTGTTGCCAGAACTTTCTCTCAGCACCCCAAAAACAACCAATTCCTGAAAATATATAGACATAGTTTACATATAAAAGCAATAGGTTTATTTTATAGTTCCTTTCCAACAGGAATGGGGATAAAATTAATAAAGGAAGTTTAAAAAAAACATATGTTTTCCTGTGTACTTTTAGACAACGTTCTGAATATGATTTCATCCTATATAGTATATATATCTACTTTTCTCACAGCATTATAGGACAGCTATTATTTGTATATTTCTTAAAGCAATCACACTGGCACAGGGATGTAGATCAATTAAAATCGATAAATCATCTTATGTTCTAGATA
>JAVFBX010251700.1:0-10018 GCA_034783855.1 Mopalia kennerleyi | reverse complement strand
TCTCCGTCGTCATATAAGTGAAATACCCTTGAGTACGATGTTAAACACCAATCAAACAAACAAACAAACAAACAAACAAAACGTAGGCACTCAGTGAATTATACAAAGCTGACATTGTGTAGCATACAATAAATGTAGCATTGGTTTGTATTTTCCAAAAACTTTGCAATTAAAAAATATTTTGCAGTTAGAATTATGATAAAATTGATTAGTTTAAGAAAAAGTGTAAAATTTTAGATCTATTTTAATGCAATTATGAACATATTTTTTCTCTCTAACTTTTACAGAAACATTTTCCATTTGCAAACAAAATTTGAAACATTTAATTTGATAAAAACGTTCTAATTTGCAAACCGTTGCACAACATTCATCAAGGTTTATTTATTTTGCTTGATTGTAACTGTGGCATCGCTAATTAATCATTAAGGACTGTTTCCCTAAAGCTTTGATATAGCAAATGCTTATTTATCAGCATTTGTAAACTGCAGAGCAATCCTTTGATGGATTGAGCAATTAAGGAAGCTACAGATTGTTGCTGACAATCAAAGAGAGCATTCCATCAAAGGAGAGACCATTCGTGGACGCTTCAAGCCGTGAAATTTGTAGGTTTTACATGGTTTTACAAGCACAATGGGAAAGCGTATTGAGAGGGCTTAGGTCGGGATATTGGGGTGGAAATTAGTTTTTCTTTCTCATTAACAACTGTGACATGAGTACAAAGTGGGCTTAGTCTAGGAGCTCCAGTAACGGAGGTTAATGGCATATATCATGCAAGGAAAGCCATGTTGACTTAGCAGGTAATCTGAGGGCATTAAACCGTAACCGCGGACCCGGCTTGTTCTGGCAGGTAGTAAAGTAGCTTCTAACTTGGACGTCTTGCAGAGGATGAGACAGTCTCTCCAGTACTGACACATAGATCCTGGGAGGCCCCTGTGCACTGTCCCAGTCTGCCAGTCTTGTCACCTTTTCTCCCCTTCAAACCCAAGAGAGCCATCAACTGGGGTATTTGCAAACTGACAGACTTGAGGCTAGGGATATACCTGTAATCTGTCTCCACACAAACTTTTTCAGATAAGCAGATTACTGCGCTGGCTTTTTACTGTCACCGTTAGAAATCCCCGAAGATATCAGTCCGAGCTTAACCTATCTCACATATGCCCTCTAAATCTCTATTATTCATTATTTCATTCAGCCTTTTTTCTCTCTTTGCTGTGTATGCTTTATGTGTTTGATCTCGCACTGCTTTATTTTTTCTTCGCAAGTTTTTCTTTGGTAATTTTTTTATCATTTAGCTTAGAACCTATGGTGCCATGGATATCTGCATGCCAAATTTTTGCTTCGTAATCTGTTAGTCATGTATTTGATGGCTTATCATAAAGCTGTTTTTAACGTTTGTTTGGTGCTTGCCTGCTGGGATTTGATGGAATATTGGATGTTTAAATTGCTGTAATTTTACCCCAAAATCAGTAGATCTGGAGGAATAAAAGCAGCTAATTAAGTTCTATGCCCTCGGCCGTGACCTAATGGTAGCCATCCGTCGTCATATAAGTGACGACGAGTACCCTTGAGTATAATGTTAAACCCCAATCAAACAAACAAACGATCTTAAGTTCTGTGTTTAAGATGAAGCAAACAGATATGACAACCATGAAATGTTCAATTAATATAATTAACATTTAGAAACTATGAAATAGAAAAAATATAATAAGAAAGTAAAGTGCTAAGTTCTGTTTAATTTGTGTTTGGTATATTTTAGGCAATAAGAATAAATATTTTCTTTATTCTGGGCATAGCACGCAGGCCTTCTAATATTGTCAGCCAACATGTACATTTTTTTAAAAACTTAAAAAAAGACCTGAAAAGCTTTAACTTAAACATATATATAGCACTTAAACATTATGAGCAGGTGAAATCATTATTTGGAGACAGAAACTTCTGGTTGCTAGGAAACAGTTTCTAAGAAATGAGCTATTATTCTTACCAGATAAAGAGATCAGATGATACTTTGTACAGGTATAAAATCAATCAGAGAATTGATCAATAAACCAGTAAACATTAACTTGTTTACTTATAGAAATCTTGTCAGTTCACATTGAACTGGTAAACACCTAATTGCGAACTAAAAAGCAATAATATCTGGGCATAATTTTATCAATTTTATCCAGAATTCACAAATTTTTAATGAGTAGTAGATCACTGGTCCTGTTAGCCATAGACCAAAGTTTAAAACTTCGAGAAGGGAGGCAAAATTTACTTTCTCTACATGAAAATATATAACATAAAATTCAACTTCAGATAGTCACAGCATCAGGTATATGAGTGAGTCACACAATGTGGCTCCGGTAATTGAGGGGGTGGTTTTTACAAGGTTTCCTCTCGGTATTCCATCAAAAATGAGGCAAGGAACAGTGTGAAGTGGACAATCCGTCGTCATATAAGTGAAATACCCTTGAGTACGCAATTTAACCCCAATCAAGGAAACAAACAAACAAATCTGCCTAATGGCATTTTTAAACTCTTGGGTTTGGTTCTTCCACAAAATGACCATACTACATGCACATATACACCTTGTGGCCAAGGGATGTTTGATCTTGGAGGGAGGGGAAGGGGGGGGGGGGGGGTATGAGGTTTCTTTCTGGTTTTCTGTCCTACCAAGGGCAAAGTTGACATATGAGTGAATACCCTTGGTACGATGTTAAACACCAATTAAATACACCTGATAAATGAAATCTGAACAATTCATGGATATTACAACTCCTGTAAAAATCCGCCCAGAAATATATTTTAAAAACCTGTTTTCAACTTGTTTAAAGCAGTTGGTTTTTCAACATTGTATCATTTTAATATATACCATCACTCATTCGCTTTTTTATTATTAAGACTTGATGACAGTGTTGAATATTTTCTATGTAAGACTTAGTAACCAACTCATTAAAGTTAAATCGTAAAATTTTCACACAAGTCAAAAGCGGCGTCATGAAATCCCCCCAGGTGCCTAAGGAATTGCTCACGGTGACTAATGGTAACAATTATAGCACAATGTTAGAAGAAATTAGAGCTGTAATGAAGATCACATGAAAGGGATGACTGTGGTCATTACTCTCTGGGATCAAGACACGGCTTAGAGGACTGATACAGACATGACGCCTAGGATCTCCGCGCTGAGCAGGTATTCAAATTGGAATCATTGTAAATGCTCTGAAAATTTAGACTTCGCTTTTTATAGCTTTTATAACAGAAATAGAAATATCGCTTAATAAGGAAATTGAAATTGTTTATTTTTTTAAACCAGGGAAATGCTCTGAAAATTTAGACTTCGCTTTTTATAACTTATTTCAGAAATAGAAATATCGCTTAATGAAAAAGTTGAAATCGTTGTACGACAATAAAATCTCGCACAATCTTTTTCCTCTACAGTTTAACATGATGAAATTTAATAGTTTAATATTTCTTGAGACAAAATGTTGTACAACAACAAAATTTCGCATAATATTTTCATCTATGATGAAATTTTATAATACACTATGTTTTACTCTATTGTTTTACCTGACGAAAATTTATAGTTTGATATTTTTGGGCACACAGCATTTTGCTAAAGTGGCCCCAGCTATTTCATGACAGATTTGGGTACTCCACCTAATCTGCCTTCATATTGCTACTCCTACATTTCTGGATCATTTCTGAAGGAAAAACATCAATGTATGGGTCTTCGCACACTTCTGGTAAATAAAATAATCTTATGACAGCTGTTTTTAACATGTCAACTCTTGGATTAAAATTCACTCATTTGTTTTCAAAATAATCAATAATTTAAAGGTATGAGCTTAGTTTGTACTGAATGACCAACAGGTTGACGAAAGATAAGCTATTTAGCCTAAATTAAATTCATATTGAATAAAATTATCAATAATTTCAAGACATGGTTTGTGTTGAATGACTAAAGATGGACAAAAGATAAGGATTATAGCCCAAATTTAATTCATATTGAATAAAATTATCGATAATTTGAAGACATGGTTTGTACAGAATGACTAAAAGAGAGACAAAAGCTAAGCTGTTTAATCCCAACTGTATATGATCGTGACTAAAATTATCTGTGAAACAAAGTATTAGAGGATTTAAATTAGTACAATAAAAACTAGGATGACCATTTAGCAACAAGCTGTCGAGGACACTATAGAACAGGAATCTGGTGTGAAATGTCGACCATGAAACCAGTTTATTGCCCAGCCGTGTCCTCGGGTCAAGCTTCAATCCCTGTCCACCAATTACCCAATTTGTCTCCTGTCCTTTGTATTCTTCGTAATTTGTCAATTAAATCACAGGCTTTATTCCCAGTACCTCATCCTTCTTCTCCAGCCGATGGTTTTTATTGCCAATGCAAAACTGTGAATCAGACGGCATATTTCAAAGGATAAGGGTCTTGTTTTGATTTTTTTATTGCTTCCCAATTAGGCTGAGGTCATTGATTCCCCATTATTGGTCAAAGGTTATGACCTTGAACTGTGTAATAGAAAAAGGTTTTATTTTTATTTTATTTTATTGGTTGTTGTTTAGCGCCATGGTTCAGCCTGTATCACTGATGTACTCAATGAGACCCTCATGTATAATGAATCTAAAGGACCTACTGTCATTTCATGTTCTAATTTACCCCTCAGAGACTTAGATTTTTCTGAATAAATTTTTATCTCAATTATTTTATATATTAAACTCTTTGGGATACATTTATAATAAATCTAAACGGCTTCTGGTTAAGCCAAAACTTCGCTCCTGATCAGACACCTTGTAACTCTCATTAGCAGACAGATTCATTGGTTGCTTTCTATTTCTTTAAGATGATTTCTCCTTAACCTATACCGATAACTAATGTTCTTCATATTAATCACATACTTTCTATACCACATATATAATTATCACCATCTCTCAAGATGTATAAAGGTTATCCATAACAACTCAAGATAAAGATCTATTTGGAAACTTGTCTATGAGAGTTTATGTAGAACATGAGACGATTCAGTGGTTTAATATATTCAACAATCCTTTGAGTGATTAATTTTTAGAAATATAATAATTCAAGATTGTAACATAGACAAGTTTGTGATCTCAACGGTCACCAACAGCAGAGATTCCTCTATACAGTCTAACCCAAACCGGTCCACCTGTCATTTGAGACGGCAGATTTCTAAAAAAAATTTTAAAATTATAGGTTGAGATTTGAATTTTAACAGAGGGAAGATAGGAGAATTGAAAATTTGGACAAGCAAATTTTTTCAGAATAGGGATTTCTGACAGGCAGATTTCCAATCCTAGCTAAGCCACTGCAGCTGGCTGCATATAAATCTAAAATTGTTACTTTGTTTTTTGGTTTCCAGTTTTATTTCACATTTCTTCGCTGTCTAATTTCATCTGTGTGTTATGTAAGCCTTAACAATCCCAATATAGTCATTGTTTAGTGATGCCCATATTGTCTCCCCTGTTTCAATGCTTGTCAGAAAAATGTATGGATGTGATATTTCACCGTGGCATTGATAAAGTACATTCTTTCAGCTGCAATCATCCAAAAGTCTTGGCTGTATACAGTCTAATTTAGCAGAAGAGCAAATTGAACTGTTACTTGGCCTGCTGGATAGGCGCTAGAACTTTTGATAAAAGACTTTCTCTCGGTGTATGTGTGAAAGTGTAAGTTTTCTGGAATAACAAAAGTACTAGGGTTTTATCGACTGTTGTAATCTTGTAAGTTCGGCCGCCGGGGTCATGTCTGCTCCTGACCCTCTCCTTGCTTGACCAATCAGATTCCTGAATTGCTATTTCGTGATGGGGAAAGTCAAAGCATGCCACTCCAATCACGGGGTAATTCATCACTCTCCTGCAGGGCCCCCTATGCTCATGAAAACTGCGCTTCCCCTTGGCTGAAGCTCTAAGCATTTCCTAGCAATACGTCAATTCGCTTTTCGAAGGCTGACGATCGTTTGTTCACATTTGTACCCTAACACCACAAACAGCAAACAAAACTTTCTACTTAACACATTAAATGCTTGTTCCACGTGACAGACAAGTTTGTGTGGATTTCTGAGACGCTAGAGCAGGAAATTAATTAACTGTTTCCTTAGGGTTTATAGCTAGGAAATCGGGTCTTGTTTCTGGCTCTGGCGGAATTCTTCATTCATTTTTTTTTTTTACAAATCTCTTAAGAAATTTCTCGTGGTTATTCTGCCAATGGTTTTTATCTTGGCTGTACTGAATGTCCTCGCCAATTAAGCTGGTGAGGCCTCGTTGATGAAGCAATTCAACTGTATCAATGTATCTGTGCTAGACGATTGGACATTCTCTTACAGCTGCACACTGCCTCATGCCCCTGCAACCGCTCTGTTATATTAAACCGGAGTGTGATATTAAACTTTTGTTGCGCTGAAAGCACCCAGTGGCATCCGATTCCGTCAGACGAGTAAAGAGCTTTTATGCCTGAGTGGCCCTCACCCTTGAGTGAACAAAAGCTCAGAAGGTTGGTGAATTACCGAAATTGCTTCATTTACAATCTACCCACAGTACACTGGAGAAAAAGAATTTTCCCACTTCAAATCTGAATATGTGAATATTGCTACATGAGGTGGCTGCCCTTTAGGAGCTTTACATCTATCATCTAATACGATCGTACTTTAGTTATTTCTTCATAGTTGAGGTGTAAAGAATTCTTTTTCTAATCTTGTTTGTTTTATCTTTGAACAAAATTTTTTTAATTTAATATTTTTAAAAATAACAACTAATATTTTTATCCATACTATATACAAATTTTTAAATATTTGCTGCTTTTTTTTTCTTCTTTTAATTGTGGATTTTAATTAATTGGTTACTTCTGCAAAGATGTCAAGTTTAACAAATTTCTTATTTGAATTTAATAATAAACAAGTTATGTAGATTTTGAAATTGTCAAAGTGAAATTTGCTCCCAGGCTCTCTTAGCTACCAAAATATAAACAAAAGTTAGTGTGGATGTCAACCTACCAACAACAAAAGCCATAGAGATATTGTATTTGTTGAATTAATTATTGATACTGTATTTATAATAGCATTTGTACAGCTATGTGTTTTGTTGCATAATACATGTAGACTGGGGTTTAGTTTTGTTTGACTAGTGATATTAGGTGACTCAGTTTATAGTGTTACAATTTGGGGCACTTGCTTCAAGTGAAAATTGACATGATATTGTAAAGAAAACCGACAACCCACAATGTTTAGGTATAGGTAGACTGTCCTAACTTGCCATAAAGTGGCAATGTCATTTTGCAAAGGAACATCACTCTGTTATGACTCAAAACCTGCGTAGTCCAACAGTTCAAAACTTTAAATAGCCCAAGTTTTTGTTAACATTATCCAAAAATGAGTCCATTATTTATTAACTTTTGCCCTCTAGCTAACGGTAGTATGTTTGAAGTGTCGCAATGCTATCTAACTAAGCCCTGGAGGAAGATTAACTTTCAACATTATGGAAACACTTCATAACATGGTTTTGCTAGTGTCAATTATTGTTGGAATACACCGCCGTCATATAAGTAAAATACCCTTAAGCACAGCGTAAAACACCAATAAATCTATTAGCTTTTGTTTCAGCACTTAATAAGTAGGCAAATAGCTCTTAGACCAGACATTAATAACATTCTCAGAATTAATTACATCAAATTGATCCAGTTGATTGTTTGACGTGTCTAGCATTTTATCTGTAAAATCTATTCACTGAGCTTTACATCTTTGGTGAATGCATGGTTGTGTAACATCGTTTCCTTAGCCTTCATAATCTTTCCAATAATCTTCCCTGTACTCTAACCTGTGCGTTTTTCTTTCCATATATCTGTGGACTATTGATTCCGTGGCACACGTCTTGATCGGCTGTGTTTGAAGTAAGTGTTGAAAACCCTCGGCATTGAACCAATTTTCAATAATGAGTAAATGGATTTGTTTATTAGTCCTTTCCAGTTGGCGATGGGTATGGATTTTGCTATGTACCAAAGCTATTACAGTGCAATCTTTTATCGATTCTATCGCGTCGGGCAACAACTGTCCTTTGTAACACCAGGATCTTTAGTATGCTCTGATCACTTCTTTAGGAGGGTCATTCGGGACTTGTATCAGCAAAAGTTTTGTTTTCTTCATCAAGAAATTGTTGGAACAGACTCTCTTGTTAGTTTTATGTTGTACATGTTAGGCTGTATATCACTTATCAACTCAAGATGATTCGATTTAAAGGCAGCAAACGGAAAACTGTAAGTTAGCAGAATTATCTTCAATTGTGACAGTCGTGGGGAACTGGGTGGTAGTTTCCTGTTGCCCTGGTCCTCTTGGAACTAGGGGGCAACATGAAGCCATTCTGTTGATGTTTTTTTTTGTGTTCGAGACTGGTGATTGTCTTGTGTTGTCTTTGTTGAAAGTAGCATAGGGGGTGATTTCTTCTTCAATGGCCTGGTGCCCGCAGCCGTGGCGTAGTGGTTAGCGAGTGCGTTTTCTAACGCCTACTTCAATTTACCGTTCACAGGATCGAGTCCGTTTGTCCACCCTCAGGTATATGAGTGAGTCACAAGATGTGGCTCCGGCAATCGCGGGGGTGTTTTTTACGAGGTTTCCTTCCGGTTTTCCACCATACTAGGGCAAGGAACAGAAGGAAGTGGACAATCCGTCGTCATATAAGTGAAATACCCTTGAGTACGACGTTAAACCCCAATCAAACAAACAAACAAACAAATCCAATTGTGGTTTACTTTAGCCATGAACTGTCACGCCGTGATGTTAGTTTTATTGGAGTTTAACGCCATGCATTAGGTTGGTTCACTAAATGATGGCGTGCCAGCCCAATGGGTGAAGGAAAGTACCCTCAACACCACTTGCAACAAGCAAAGCGAGACAGGACAATGTCGGGAACAACACAAAGCTGTCATACACAAATCGACTTCATGTTGACCCTAAGCTCCGAGTCCACCAGGGCAACAGGAAGCTCCCTCCCCCAAAACCCGCCGCCGTCATGTGAGGGAAATAAATTAAAATCACACGAACAGTTGAACTTGTACTGTGAATCGAGAAACACAGATGGGTCGAACTGAAGTACACATACAAGTGCTTTATGTTAGCTTATGTTTTGGTCTCGCGGCCGTGGCTTAGTGGTTAGCAAATGCGCTTTCCAAGCCTACTTCGATGTACCGTTCATGGGATCGACTCCGTCTGTCGACCCGCCTCGGGTATATGAGTGAGTCAGAAGATGTGGCCCCGGCAATCGCGGGGGTGGGTTTTACGAGGTTTCCTCCCGGTTGTCCAGCATAATAGGGCAAGGAACAGCGTAAAAGTGGACAATCCATGCATCATCATATAAGTAAAATGCCCTTGAATACGACGTTAAACCCCAAACAAACAAGGCAATGTTCTGTTTGTTTGATTGAGGTTTAACGTCGTACTCAAGGGTATTTCACTTACATGACTACTTCACTGTGTTGCTTGCCTAATTACGATGGAAAACCGAAAGAAACCTCGTAAAAACCACCCCCGATTAGATAATGATATAATAATGATCTATTCGAGTTTTCCTAGTCTTTTTGATTTCCATGTTTACCAAAAGATGTATTTTGTGTTGTAATACAATTTCCTAAGAGTGGGCCTTTAAAAATTGGACTCTTAATCGTTCAATCGGAAAAATAAAGCACAAATATTAGTATTTTATGTGGGTATACTCTACAACAGGTTTACGCAAAACTGCTGCAAGCATCCGTCCATCCGTCCGTTATTCCGTCTGTCACACTTTGGTTTCCGGAACATATCTCGATTACCGCTGAATATTTTTTACCAAAATTTATATTTGTGTCAATCAGCTACAGCTCATACCTAATTTGCATATTACAATCTTAAAGGTCAAATGTTTATATGTGCAATACATTTGATCAGTCTAATTAAAATCAGATCTCAAAAACGCTCCCAGTGTTTTGTTTGTCGCTTATATTGAGGTCTAACGCAATCACCCCACCTACAATGTCGATTGGTTT
>JAVFBX010251689.1:0-10018 GCA_034783855.1 Mopalia kennerleyi | reverse complement strand
TCTGATAAAACCTTGTCTAGTAGTGGTCAACACTGGTCTTGCTCTGCTAAACTTTGTCAAGTAGTGGTCAACACTGGTTTTGCTCTGATAAACCTTGTCAAGTAGTGGTCAACACTAGTCCCGCTCTGATAAAACCTTGTCTCACTCCACTCTTGTTGTATAGCTGTTAGTCAATGATGATCCCTATGATGTATATTTTAATTTCTTCTTTTATGCAACAGCTTGACTTCCATCATTCTCCGCATGTTTGCGATTTTAGACCAGAAACATTTCTATTCTTTATGTAATGTGGATTTCAGAGCTGTGTAAAAATTGAGTCTAGAGCTATGACGTTTCCATTCTTTATGTAATGTGTATTTCAGAGATGAGTTAAAATTGACGCTTGAGCGATGACATTTCCATTCTTTATGTAATGTGGATTTCAGAGCTGAGTTAAAATTGAGTCTAGAGCTATGACATTTCCATTTTTTATGTAATGTGTATTTCAGAGCTGAGTTAAAATTGACGCTTGAGCGATGACATTTCCATTCTTTATGTAATTTGGATTTCAGAGATGAGTTAAAATTAAGGCTATAGCGATGACATTTCCATTCTTTATGTAATTTGGATTTGAGAGCTGAGTTAAAATTGAGGCTAGGGGGATAAATGAACAGAATTATTCTTTTATGATCATTTCTGAAAATTGCAATTATTATTTCAGATATCAATGAATGTCGTCAGTCTGGTGATTCTGGAGGCTGTTCCCATATATGTGTTAATCGCCCGGGCTCTTTTTACTGTGAGTGCCCACTGGGCATGACACTGGGGGATGACGGTAAAACCTGCCAACGTAAGTGTCTATATCACATCAATTATTTAATTCAGTAATCAATCACACTGGCACCTGATATATATATAACAAGACTTGCACAGCAGGTACCAATACATTCAGAGCCATTCTGAATACTGGTATATGCTGCCTGCAATCAGTGGTCTTACCAGTAAATTTACACACTAATTTCCAATCCAGGGTGAAAAGAACATCATGCTTTATCTAAATTTGTTTTTTGTTTGTTCTACATGTCCTTTGCTGACATCCTTTAAAGTGTGATTTGGCACCAACTTGACAGTAAACATTGACTGAATTAAGTCAAAATGCACCAAGAATTGTTTTACAACTTTTTTAGGATTTATACACACGTTGATTTTTTTTGTCTGCAGAGCCAAAAGACTGTAGTGAAGGAGTTGACTTGTCAGAAGTAGAACCAAGCTTGGATCCTGAGCCTTATTCTAGCAAACCCAAGAAACAGAAAGACTGGATTAAGATCTTAAGGGATCGCCGTGAGAAAAACGGAGGAAGTAGTAGCGATGATAATGACAAAAAGCGAAAACATAGAGGAGGAAGTAGCAGTAATGATAGCAATGGAGGAAGTAGTAGTGATGATAATGACAAGAAGCGAAGACATAGAGGAGGAAGTAGCAGTAATGATAGCGATGGAGGAAGTAGTAGTGATGAAAATCTGAATCCTAGGGAGAAAGCAAGGAAACTGAAACGTAATACGAAACTGGATATTTTGAGGAAACTGAAAAAGAGGGATAGAGTGTTCCTTGAAGATGTTAAGAAAGATAACTCTCCTAAAGGAAGGCGTAGGTTGATCAAAGAGAAACTGAAGTGGAAGCGCTTCCAAGGCAAAGACAATGGAAATGATGCTGTTGATGATGAACAAAACATTAAACGTGGCCCTCGTGGAGAAGATCGCAATTGGATAAACTCCCCTGATGATTGTGTCGTACAAGTTACAAATAAAACTGAAGATGGTGAACCTGTCATTAAAGGAGATGGATTTAAGCTTAACCCTGACTCTGGAAAATGCCAAGGTGAGTTCAGTTGCTTGAAGCTTTGGTTTACTGAAGTTCTGTTGAAATATTATGGTGGGTAATCTGGGTACAAAGAATCTACAATAACCAGGTGCTACAAGATGTAACTATGCAAAACAGTTTTAAATTCTCCTGAAATCATAAGCCCTTTGTCAATTGTGACCGCCCTCTGGCTAAGGTACATGTAGATTTGTTTGAGGAGTAGCAATGCTGTCTTTACTTAGCACTGAAGGAAAACTTATTTTCCAAAATTATGGAAACGCTTCACATCTTGGTTGTGCTAGTGTCAATTATTGTTGGAATACACCACCTTCATAGAAGTGAAATATCCTTAAGCCCAGCATAAAACACCAATCAATCAATCAATCAAGCAATTGTTACCAGTTTAACAACTATTGATATGCTTTTTACCTTTTAATAAAATTTTAAATCAACATGTATTTGACAAGGAGTTTTTAAGAAATAATTTAATGTATGTTATGGTTATAACACATTAACTTTTCTGTCAACAACTTGAATACATTTGCTGTAAGCAGAGAAAAGCTTAGAGCATTATATGTACCGGTACATAAAAATGACAGCTTCGCAACCTTCTGATCACATGCAGAATTGGCTATTGTATCCAACTCTGTGGATGAGCTTCATTTTGAATGAATTCCTAATCTCCAAACATGGCATAACAGTTTTAAATTCTACTGTAACTAACTATTTGTGTTGACCCTTTGTTGGTCATGGTTTAGTGGATAGCGTATCAGACTACTGATCCTCCTTATGTACCATTCACAGAATCGTGTCCCCTTCACAGAATCATGTCCCCCTTATCAACTTCAGGTCCTTATGTACCATTCACAGAATCATGTCCCCCTTATCAACTTCAGGTCCTTATGTACCATTCACAGAATCATAACCCTTATCAACTTCAGGTCCTTATGTACCATTCACAGAATCATGTCCATTATCAGCTTTAGGTCCTTATGTACCATTCACAGAATCATGTCCCCTTATTAACTTCAGGTCCTTATGTACCATGCACAGAATCATGTCCCCTTATCAACTTTAGGTCCTTTTATACCGTTCACAGAATATACTAACAAACTTATAACACAATTTAAAGTTTGGCAGCTAAATGGGGTTAAAACAAGAATAATGATAATCATTTGTATTCCAATAGGCTTCTAACGCGGAGATTCACATGTAATCGAATTTTTCATTTTAACATATTTATACCTTCAATAGAGTGACATCAAACTAACCCTCTATGTTTTTAGACTTTGAAATATCCTGCATCCAAAACCTTCATTTTATTATTATGTTCTGCGTGATATTGTCTGTAATGTTTGGAATAATGTCATTCCAGTTCCCGTCTCTCTGATCTATGAACCTGTGTTTGATATGAATTTATAAAAGAACATTGGATATTGGATTTCATGTACCATAATAATCAATTGTTTGCAGATATTGATGAATGCTCTATTAAAACCCACAAGTGCCCAGTTGATGCGGAATGTAAAAACACAATAGGATCATATCAATGTCAGTGCAAAGAGGGCAAGCTTGTTAAGATGGGAAACAACCTGGTCTGTGAAGGTTTGTGTTCAGCTTATTCTGTTATACTAAGTATGGAGAAGAAATCTTGTAATAAACCTAATTTTCTGTTTGTTGATATAACACTGACAGCAGACACACATGTACATAAATAAACAACTCGAGATTAATATATACTTTGAGGCTTGTCACTTGGAGTTTATCTAGAACATGATATGTTTGATCGGTTTTAATTAATGGACATCCCTGTGCCAATGGGATTACTTTTTGTAACTATATTATAACACTGTGGTGTTAGAGGAAGTAAATACCTTTTCTGTAATATCCAAATGAGACCCTTAACATTGGACCTCTCTCCTGAAAATAAACCATATAAAAACCTATGGAATTTGGTTCTAAAAAAAGCATTGATTAAATGCTCCTATTTTTGTTGGTATCTTAGATTGGGCCATATGCAAAGGTGTAGGTGATCCCCATTATTACACGTTTGATGGTGATAAGGTTAACTACATGGGCTCCTGTACATACACTTTGACTAAACCTTGTCCCCGCACCAAGGAATGTAACGTACCATACTTCAATGTGGAAGTGAAGAACTGGAAGAAGCCTAAAAGGAACCAAAGGGTGACTTTCGCCAGATATGTTCATGTTTTCATTGGAAATGCAAGGATTCAGCTAGGACCTGGTGAGGGAAATGTCTATATTGAGGAAATCTCTGATGATTTGGTAAGTTTACATCCCGACTAGCGCAGTGAAAACACAACCCAAACTATTTTATACAAGATAGCTTCATATAACTTATATATAGAATTGACATATCAATATTGGTCATGAGGTAAATGTATATTAGGGATAGAGTCAAAATCTTGATAACCCAAAACTCAATTTGTTTTGAAATAGATTTTTTTCTTGGCCAGGTTGAGTTTTTGAATAATTTGACCCATTGTGGCTGGCATCCTGATTGAGTTTAATATTTTTGACAACCATTTAAGTTTAATGAAAGAAATGACTCGAAATGCCTGGATCAGCTTGTCTGCTAATTGTCAAAACTTGTCGAGCCTTTTGATATTTTTTATTTTTTTATTTACTGACTTTATAGACATATACACAATACACACAGGCAATACATTGCCAAACCATATAAATATATACGATTTAAATGTGATAAACATATATTAACAAACCGTTTTTTTTAAATTAAATCTAATTTATTACAGTACATAATCATTACAGTTTAAAAATCCTAAACCCTAGTGATATAATGTTAGACAATGTCACACTAAGTGAACAAATCCTAAACCCTAGTGTAATAATGTTAGATAAAGTCACACTAAGTTAACAAATCCTAAACTCTAGTGTAATAATGTTAGACAATGTCACACTAAGTGAACAAATCCTTAACCCTAGTGTAATAATGTTAGGTAAAGTCACACTAAGTGATCAAATCCTAAACCCTAATGTAATAATGTTAGATTAAGTCACACTAAGTTAACAAATCCTAAACCCTAGTGATATAATGTTAGATAAAGTCACACTAAGTTAACAAATCCTAAACCTTAGTGATATAATGTTAGATAAAGTCACACTAAGTTAGCCAATCCTAAACTCTAATGTAACAATGTTATATACAGTCACACTAAGTGAACAAATCTTAAAACTCTAGTGTAATAATGTTAGTTAAAGTCACACTAACTGAACAAATCCTAAACCCTAGTGTCACAAAGTTAGATAAAGTCACACTAAGTTAACAAATCCTAAACCCTAGTGTCACAAAGTTAGATAAAATGACACTAAGTTAACAAATCCTAAAACTCTAGTGTAATAATGTTAGGTAAAGTCACACTAAGTGGTCAAATCCTAAACCCTAGTGATATAATATTAGACAATGTCACACTAAGCAAACAAATCCTAAACCCTAGTGTAATAATGTTAGATAAGTTCATGCTAAGTGAGTAAATCCTAAACCCTAGTGTAATAATGTTAGATAAAGTCACAGTAAGTGAACAAATCCTAAACCCTAGTGTTATAATGTTAGATAAAGTCACACTAAGTGGTCAAATCCTAAACCTTAGTGCAATAATGTTTTATAAAGTCACACAAAGTTAGAGAATCCTAAACCTGAGTTTTGTAAAGTTAGATAATGTCAAGCTAAGTGAGCAAATCCTAAACCCTAGTGGAATAAATCGTAGCAGAATGATGCTTTTCTAAAGGTGACATGGAATAGATGCAGGACAATTCAAAGTAAACAAAAACAGTTATTTAACGCAGTGAAATGTCATGCCTGAAGTTAATCCTGATATTTCACCGACATACAAATAATAAAGTATGATAATGTTTCAAAAAGTGATGAAATCACGTTATACATTTGTGTAATAATTAGTGTAGGAATTCCAAAATCCTTGTGTAATAAAATTAGATAATGTCACAGTAAGTGAAGAAATCCTTAGCATTAGTTTTATAAAGTTAGATAATGTCACAGTAAGTGAAGAAATCCTTAGCATTAGTTTTATAAATTTAGATGTCACAGTAAGTGAAGAAATCCTGAGCATTAGTTTTATAAAGTTAGATAATGTCGTGGTAAGTGAAGAAATACTTAGCATTAGTTTCATAAAGTTAGATAATTTCACGGTAAGTAAGGAAATATTTAGCATTTGTGTAATAAATAAAGGATATTACACAGTGAATTTTGAATACCATAAATATTGGTTGAGTGAGTAGTGAAAAGATAGCTCACATGGGTTATCCTATCAACCATTCACGAGAGCAGTAGTATGGTATTCAAACTGCATTGTGCAATATTCTTTTTATTATTTATAGATGTAACTTCTATAATTTCCTAATTCAGAGCTTTTTTCATCAAATTTTCTATGACAATTTCGAAGGCAGCAAGGTCGTAACAGAATGACTCTATTCTAAAGGTGACGTGGAGTAGAAGTACATTATATGGGACATAATGACAAATGACATAGCCTTTGTGTGTGTGGTGAACGCCCGTTCATACATAAAGCTTCAAAGAAACAAAGGGGTTTGATGCAAGACAATTTGAAATGGATAAGAAAACGTGTTATTTAACAGCAGTGAAATACCAGTTTTATAATTAATTGTGAAACAAATCCTGGTAATTCACGGATATATAAATAATTAAGTTAAATAATGTCACAGTAAGTGAGGACATCTTTAGCATTAGTGTAATAAACTTTTTTAATGTTACACTTAGTGAGAAAATCCTTAGAATCAGCGTAGATAATGGCACAGGAAGTCCTAAATCCGTATGTAATAAACTTGTATAATGTCACGCCCTCTGGCTAAAGGGCAGTTTTTTTAAGAGCATCAATGCTGTCTTTACTTTGCACTGGAGGAAAATTATGGAAATGCTTCACATCTTAGTTGTGCTTGTGTCAATTATTGTTGTAGGCTATTACACCCCCGTCATATAATACACCACCGTCATATAAGTGAAATACCTGTAAGCCTGGCGTAAAACACCAATCAATCAATTAATCGATGTATAATGTCACACAATGGTCTCTGCATTTGTCTTCAAAATTGACGAAAGAGGATTTGTTCCTGAAAGAAGCTTGTATATATGGTCCCAACTAAGAAACTCTTACATGTACCTGATTGTGTAGCTTATGGTGGTAAGTGATTCCAAAAGAGTTTGTGTGTGGAAGGTCTGGATATTGATACGGTGATAATGAAAGTAAACATCCCACATTGTTATTGACTCATCTTGGGAACATTATTTCTGTCTTCTTTGCTCAAGAATTAGCTAATCATCTTATCTTTGGGTTGTTTAGGTTAACGGTGACGATTCAGCATCCTTACAATGCTTCTTACCTGTGGAGAATAATCCCCTCATACCAGGTGTGAGGATTGTATACAGTGGCAGATATGTGGTTGTCGAATCCGACTTTTTGGTTGTCAAGTATGATGGTGATGAAACTATAAATGTCTTGATCCCAAGTCATGTCTACAAAAACATGTAAGTTATTATACAAACAATTCAAAGATATTATAATTACATACATATATCATATCAAACACATTGAATAAAAAAATATCACGTAGATAATTATTTCTGCTTTTTTATAGTTAGTTAACATTTTTCAGTTTCTGAAAGTCTCTTCTGTCTTTCTCATACTGAATATAATGTTGTACTAAAAAAGAATTAATTTTCTATGGTCAAAAATTATGTAGCAATAAAATACTGCAGACAACATAGTCAGTAACTCTCTGTTAGCTTATCAAGTTTCGGTGAAGTTTTACATGCACATAGAATTTCTCAAAAAATGGTTCTTCGTACAGACATCCAATTTGTTGCATTTTAAGAAGATCTAGGTAGGCTTCAAAACGGGGTCATACTTTTTTTTGGAAAAAAATTTTGAGAGAAAAATAAATTAAGCACCCTTTTATAGTTGAAGGGCATTTCTACTTAATAAATTAATTTATTTTCTGTTGCAATAGTTACATTCAGAGATTTAAAGCACCAAAAATGTACTGTTTGTTTAGCTCGCCAGTACAAAGTAAGGTGAACTTATGTCATACACTTGGCGTCGGCATCAGCCATGTAAAGACTTCTATAATTAAATATACTGAGGGATTTTTTCTGAAATTTTGCACACAGGTTTCCTGATCAGAAAATAAAAGATTATTAAAATTATTTGGAATTCTGTGAATATTGATGATGCTAATTAGGTGATACTGTTTTAGAGGAAATGGTGTACAATTTGCATTAAGCACTATATATCGAAATTGGATAGCTCGATTTTGATAAAATTGTGGGTAAATGTCACACAACATAAGAGAACGGGGATATTTTCTGTTGCGCTAATTATATGCATATTAATTACTTAACTATTTTAATGAGATTTTCAAGAAAATTTGCCTTAAGCACCATAACTCCAATCTAAAATTTGGGACAAAAATGTCAAACAACATGTGAAGAGTGGGATACTATCTGTTCAGCTTATTACACACATTGTCAGTTCACTATAGGCATATTACTTAAACGAGCGTTATGCAGACATAACTGATTGCTTTGCATTTTTGCATTGAAGGCAAAAGGAATGCTTTCTGTTTAACTGGTCGAAGTATTTTTTATGTCAACATTAATTCAATTTGCTATAAATTCAAAATCATTGTAAGGCCATCACCCCAAAAAATTTTGTTTTCCAGACTATGCTAGCTTTAAGACCCTACATACACTACATCAGATCCATATTCTCCATTGTTCTTCTCAAAATCCACACAGGTGTCCAGTTAGACAGTTACTAATGGGTACTGTTTATATTTAACATACTCACCTTCCACTCCAGTAACAAATCCTTATTGATTTTTTTACCGGTATGTAAACAGGTCATGTAAGGTTTATCTATGAACTGGTAATAGTTAGTGTTGGATCCCTATGTAAATGGGATGTTCCTCTACTCTACCACACAGTGGGGAGTGATGGGATGTTCCTCTACTCTACCACACAGTGGAGGTAATGGGATGTTCTTCTACTCTTCCACACAGTGGGGAGTGATGGGATGTTCCTCTACTCTACCACACAGTGGAGGTAATGGGATGTTCCTCTACACTTCCACACAGTGGGGAGTGATGGGATGTTCCTCTACTCTTCCACACAGTGGGGAGTGATGGGATGTTCCTCTACTCTTCCACACAGTGGGGAGTGTTGGGATGTTCCTCTACTCTTTCACACAGTGGGTGTGATGGGATGTTCCTTTACTCTACCACACAGTGGGGAGTGTTGGGATGTTCCTCTACTCTTCCACACAGTGGGTGTGATGGGATGTTCCTTTACTCTACCATACATTGGGGATGATGGGATGTTCCTCTACTCTTCCACAAAGTGTGGTGATGGGATGTTCCTTTACTCTACCACAGAGTAGTGAGTGATGGGATGTTCCTCTACTCTTCCACACAGTCGGGTTGATGGGATGTTCCTCTACTCTTCCACACAGTAGGGAGTGATGGGATGTTCCTCTACTCTTCTACACAGTGGGGAGTGATGGGATGTTCCTGTACTCTTCCACACAGTGGGGCTGATGGGATGTTCCTTTACTCTACCACACAGTAGGGAGTGATGGGATGTTCCTGTACTCTTCCACACAGTGGGGAGTGATGGGATGTTCCTCTACTCTACCACACAGGGTGGGGGGATGGGATGTTCCTCTACTCTTCTACACAGTGGGGAGTGATGGGATGTTCCTCTACTCTTCCACACAGTGGGGCTGATGGGATGTTCCTTTACTCTACCACACAGTAGGGAGTGATGGGATGTTCCTCTACTCTTCCACACAGTGGGGGTAATGGGATGTTCCTCTACTCTACCACACAGTGGGGAGTGATGCGATGTTCCTCTACTCTTCCACACAGGGTGGGGGGATGGGATGTTCCTCTACTCTTCTGCACAGTGGGGGTGATGGGATGTTCCTCTACTCTTCCACACAGCAGGGACTGATGGGATGTTCCTCTACTCTTCCACACAGGGTGGGGGTGATGCGATGTTCCTCTACTTTACCACACAGTGGGGATGATGGGATGTTCCTCTACTCTTCCAGATAGTGGGGGTGATGGGATGTTCCTCTACTCTACCACACAGTGGGGAGTGATG
>JAVFBX010251688.1:7303-19357 GCA_034783855.1 Mopalia kennerleyi | reverse complement strand
GTTATGCTTAATCAATTGCAAGTGAGTTACAGTTGCTTGTCTTTGAAAATATTCATTAAAAGTAATAAGTTTAGGTCTAAAATCGTTGGTCTTTCCCTTTAAGTACAGTGTTATAACCCTAATCTAACAAACAAACAATCTTTACTTCATAATTCATTATTCAATATCAGTGATTTCAAGAAGCTTATTTCAATACTGTTAGCATGTAAGTCACCCAAGGGAGTTAACTCTTGCATTTCTTGGGTTACATGAAGTTAAACATGTCTTTATTTATCCTCAAAACAAAAGTAAGCAGAATGCCTATAGCATTGGTCTGTCAGCAGTCAGGGCCCTCTGGCTAAGGGAAATTTGTTTGAAGAGTACCAATGCTGTCTTTACTTAACACTGAAGGAAAAGTGACTTTCCAACATAATGGAAACCTTCACATCTTGTCTGTGTTAGTGACAGTAATTGTTGGAATACACTGCCATCATATAAGTGAAATACCCTTAAGCACAACGTAAAACACCAATCAATCAATCAATCTATGCATTCAATATGGCTTGTTAGCCGATTACAGCATAGGCCATGTAAGTCTCGTTCTCTTCTCAACTTCCGGATACCTCGTTCAAACTCTGTGGCTATGGTCTGCACATCGAACCCAACCATATTTTGTATTGCTGTTGAGTATAGCTGTAGGACTAGAAGGATGAGTTACTAGCCTTTTAACTTTCCCTTGATGCTAGAACTAGAAATAATGCAGGAGGTACTTGGAAAATGTGAAATACATGTATGGCAAATCACGGGACTATTTAGACTAGAAAAATATGGTACAAATATGATAAGTTTTGTAGGCTAATTAGTAATACTCTAATCAAACAATAAAATTAAATAGAGATAAAAACTCAAGAATCTTGTGAATTATTGAAGCTATAAGTACTATCAAAAAAAGTTTGGTGGGTAGGCTGGTCTGTAGGTTTGTCACAGTAGTGATTTAAAGGGTATTGTGTTGTGCTATAACGAAGCATGGGGTGTATAAGATGTTATTGGATGAATCTTGTCAGAGAGAAAAAAGAAGAGCATATGGCTCGAATTTTATTTTATTAGTACTCTTATTTACACTACTTTCGCGAAATAGTAGTGATGATCAAGCGATTTTTCTGGCTGCAGTTACAGTGTATCTCATTCATTTAGAACAATGGTGGTTATATTAGGGACATTTCAATAAGTTGTGTTCTGAGAGTTCAGGTTATGTAGCTCTGAACAATAGCTAGTTTGTCGCCTACATAGTACCAGGTTTTTCTTTCATTTAAGTGGTGAATTTTCTGTTTTAATATTGGCAAGAAGCGAGATGGGGGTATGGGGTATAAAAGATTTCAAATAAAATTCAGTGTTACAGAATGCAGTATCGAACTGTGGCTGGTTTTACATTTGGTGGAGATTGCATTCTAACCTCATGAGTGGAATATGTTCGGTGTTGATCTTGATTATTCATTGTTTCGTCTCAATTCCCTTGGATGCATTAATATTTTATCATTTTCGATAGACATTTATAAACAAAATGTAAATAGTACAAGTGAAATGATTATAACTGGATGTTGTTATGTTTCCAGGGTATGATAGAGGAAGGATTCCGCACTGCCTCGGGACCATATCACATGTGTTATGAACACATGGGACTCTCCTTTCAGACGCCAGAGGCTTACTTTGAGTCCAGAGAGTATCGCTCACTAGGTTACATGCGACCCTTATGCATATGGTCTATACAGTGGGCGCTGGAAAAAATTCAGCCCCATCTACTGACAGATACGCAGAGTGACACAGCAAAGAAAGAACCCATAGCAGATCTCCCAAATGCAGCTAATGGAAGTGGTGACCATGGCAACCAAATGGCAGCCATCTTAGAAGATGTCAATGTAGAGCTGGTTCCAGCAAGATTGCAGCAAATTCCTGTATCTCCGAAAAGTGCTTAAATTGTATTAGGAATTGTTAGCAACTTGGCGCACATGGATGACATGAATCTTACATTGTTATTACACATTGTTGTTCTCTCATAAACAAATGGTCGATTGACTGGTATTCCAATGATAATGGTTCAAAGAATAAGATCATGCTGATATATGATTAAAAAACTGCCAATGTTCCATTCATAATTGAATCTTTTGAGAAGTACCAAACATTTACATGTTTTCTCTTCTTTATTAGCATACTTTTTGCCGCTTTTTAAGCCCTTTTTTTATTTTAACTAGTCCATCCTTCATGTGGGTGCTTACTGTTTATTCATATATTGTTTATCTTTATCTGATTCCAATAAGAATTTTAGGGATGAATGTCACTAATATATTGTAAAGCTGTCATCCAAACAGAAATACTGATGTATATCATCCCTAACCCTTAAATGTTATAATTGAGCTAATTTATGTGTGCAAGTTACCATCTTCTTGGCTTCTTTTAACAAGCAGAAAACTGGTTTATACCAGTCAAAAGATCAGGCATTAAGCAATTCTTTTACCTACGTAGAATTTTATTACAAACACAAATAATTCAGAATATGTTTCACTCTAGAATGCGTGCTGTTATTTGTTTTGTCTGGTGTCTAAAATTCTCTCCAAGAAGAGTAATAGGGTAATCACATCTAGTCAGATGGAGACAGTCCTGAATCAGTCAACAGGCTTGAATCAGTAGAGACAGGCCTAAATCAGTGAACAGGCCAGCATCAGTGAAGTCAGGCCTGAATCAACAGAGAACAGGCTTGTATCAGTGGAGTCAGTCCTGAATCATCGGATAACAGACCTGAATCAGTGAACATGCCAGCATCGGTGAAGTCAGGCCTGAATCAACAGAGAACAGGCTTGTATCAGTGGAGTCAGTCCTGAATCAGCTGAGAACATGTCTGAATCAGTGGAGTCAGTCCTGAATCAGCTGAGAACATGTCTGAATCAGTGGAGTCAGTCCTGAATCAGCGGAGAACATGTCTGAATCAGTGGAGTCAGTCCTGAATCAGTGGAGAACATGTCTGAATCAGTGGAGTCAGTCCTGAATCAGCGGAGAACATGTTTGAATCAGTGGAGGAGAACCCAGGCATTCTCTCTTTCCGCTATTATCTTTGTATGGCATAACAAAAAAAAAAATCAAAAATGTGTTATTCAGACTTCAAATACAGATACTAGTATTTGGTCTTTTGTTCCCAAAAGGAGTTCTGCTGACCATCAGGTATAAGAGCGAGTCACACTATGTGTCTTCCGCAAGCACAGGGTTGGTTTTAAAGACTACTTCTCAGTTTTCCTTAAGTAAGGAACAGTGTGACCTCGATAATCCATAGTCCTATAAGTGAAATACGTGTACCCTTAGGTACAATGTTTAACCTCAAACAAACAAAACACTTTTTAATCAGGGAAATTTATATAAAATTAAAGGGAGATTTTCTATGGCACCAGATCAGCTCATATACAGACTATAAAATGGACTGAAATATGATTGGTAAAAAATATCGCAAAAATTCCAAGTGTAGATTTCCAGATGGAAGAAGAAAAGATCTTTGTAATTTATGTGCTCATTTTGTTTTATTTTCTATCTCTTTGCATGTTCTAGAGTCACAAATGCTCAACTTTACTGCCCTGAAGCTCATGGGTTTGATGAGAACTTCTAGATAGAGATTGTTTGAGACTGCTACTGGCATTAGCCTTATCATTGTGTGTACTAGTCTGAGTTTCTTCTCTTCATAAGGAATATATAAAAATAGATTTACACTGTAGAATTAGAGTTATTATTTGGCTTGCAAACAAATATTTACAATTATTAAGAAGCACACAATTCGACGCAGAAAGTCAGTGTCATAACTTGTTTATCACTAAACAAAGTAAAAACTGAGGGTTCAACACTCATACTTATATTATGTTTACATTTTTGTTTGTTATTGTGTGGGAAACCGAACTCATTTCGATATAGTCCTCATGTGGGTGCCTCAAGGTTTTCTATGAAACCATATTTAATTGCCTTTCTATGATTGTAAAATTGATTTTAAGACATTGTACAGATATGACATTTTGTGTATAGGTTATAAGCTATACAAATAGGGTATTTTATTGACTTATGCTAATTGTGAAAATGGAAGATATTACTGTTAAAAGTTTTTCTGTGATTTTAAACATTGTGTTTTTTAAAGATTAATATACTGGCTGGCCAGTGTTGTTATATAGTATGAATAGGTTTGGCTGTGGAGATGATGCCCCACACTAAGCTTCAGTGCTGAAGATAACGTTGATAATCAGTCATTCTAGAATGGATATTTGTAAGTTCCAACAATATATATGTATATATGTAACCTGGGCCTTCTTTTCATACAATAAACTTGGACAACATTGCATAGTGTAAACTTGCAGGCCATGCTGTATATAGTTGGTGTATAGAGCTGTGAGTGTCCTGTTGAAATTGAAAATACTTTTGAATTTTCCTCACATTTCTGAATGAAGCAAAGTACCAGTTTTTGCACCTTATGAGAATATGTGTCAGAAACTTAGACAGTTTGTTATACTTGTTAATTATGTAAAGTATTACTCCCTGTTCTGAATACCTTTAAATAGATTAAAGTGTAAGAAAAAAGTTCTTTCTATATTCTCTGGCAAATCTGTATATTTTTTTTCTTTTACAAATTACATTACCAGTATTTTCTGAGCTGTATTTTATTTTGTTATTTTGTAAAAAAACAACAACAAAAAACAAAAGAATCTGGGTGGGCAATTGTATGGAAAAAGGTGCAGCCTAAAAAAACAACCAAGAGGTACATTCACCAAGTGCTCACTGCTGCATAACCATGTAGTTCACCCAAATAAGTCCTAGGTCTTTTGAGCAAGCCTCTGTGTCTATATATAATGTCTTCATTTTAAGTTTTGGGAGCCCATAGGTTTTCAGAGATCAAATTAACTATAGAAACTCTTCTGGTGTTTTATCCCACATCTTTGGCTTATTGGTGTATTCAACAAAATACTGTTTGTAACCTGACTGAAAATGTTCAATTGTTACTACTGCATTTAAACAAAAAAAGTAACAAAACTTGTTCTCCCAAAATAAATGGAACATTTTCTCTTTTTACAACTGGATTTAAAGTTAAACTTTAATGGTTGTAATAATTATTTGTTATGCGAAGGTCTCGAATTGTTTTTCTGAGACATACCTTTTGTAACAGTGTAAACAATGTGTGGTCATAGAAGTGAAATACCCTTGGACAAACCCTTAAACCTCAATCAAACAAACAAATCTTCTATCAAGTTGTTTCTCTAAAGATTTGTTTAAGCCACAGGACTCAAACACTTTTGTTAACATAGAGTATATATAAAAGCTGGTTTTATCTCTGGTTAGGACAATCTCTACTTCACTTTAGCTGTGAACATTTCACAAAGTTGAGTAATTGAAATTTATTATTTCATGCCACGACAAGCCATAGCTGTGTCACTTGCCATGTTCACTGTGAACAACATCCTCGGCTGAATTTTAACCAATCACTTACCAACTTTCTTACCATTAGAATAAATTCTGTATCTGGTTTGACATTGTTTAATGCTAATCCATTGCATCATTTCTCTGTTTCACCATTATGCACTGTTATTAAAATACACATTTACGCCTCCCTGTCTTAATGAAGCGGGGACCAGTTATCACAGATGGGGTTTCTAGATCACTGAAAATGTCAAACATTGTTTCTGTTTTTATTGTAAATGAAAATGTAATAATAATGAACTGTTATGTTTGATTATATGTTTTTTGCTAAATATTAAATGCTTGACTTATAATCTACTTCATCCATTAATATGCATTTATTAAATTCCACAGGTCTATGTCACGCTTTTAACCATTGGGATGGTACATAGCCATTACAGTTTAATAAATCACTTGTGGGATTTAACAAGCTCATCTTTCCAGTATTGACATTCAAATAAACAATCATCCGCAATTAATAACTTAGTTATTTTAATATGTGAATCATGGTAGTGGCTTGGAACTTTTCTTTCTCTATATTTTTGTTAAATTCCACCACAGCTGACTAATGGTTCCAGCATGAAATGTACATGGATCATCAGTGTATTATTTATTTGGGTTTAACTCATTTGTTATATTCTTATGATTTTAAAATTGAAGGCACAAGTACAACTTATGCAACTTAAATTGACATATTACAATAAAACAGTGTATATTATGCTTATTCTATTTGCCTCTTGTTTAGTTTTTATAAGAATTAGTTAAAGATTTGTACTCAGAACTTTAGACGGACTACTGTTGTGTGAAACTGATAATTGACATCTTGTGAACTAATTTAGATTCAATAATTTTGTGTTTACTAGAATCACAAAAAAGATGAACTTTATAGTTCTTATTTATTTTAGCATACTAATTAAGCAGATCATATATTAATAGAATAAGTAGTGCAAGAATTTTGGTGCAGTACCAGTCAGCTATTATTAAAGGGTACCATAGCCATATACTATACTATCTCTGGTGCAGTACGAGCTAGATAAGGGTGCCATAGCCGTATACTATACTATCTCTAGAACAGTTCCATCTAGCTAAGGGTACCATATCTGTATACCATACTATCTCTGGCACAGTACCATCTAGATAAGGGTGCCATAGCCGTATACTATAATATTTCTGGCACAGTACGAGCTAGCTTAGGGTACCATAGCTGTATACTATACTAACTCTGGCACAGTATCAGCTAGCTAAGGGTACCATAGCCTTACAATATACTATCTTTGGCATAATACGACCTAGCTACCATAGGTACCATAGCCATATACTATAATATCACTGGCACAGTACGACCTAGCTTAGAGTTCAATAGCCATATACTTAACTCTCTTAATTTTCATGGAAGGAAAACTTTTGGAACTCATCTGGCCGTCATCTTCAGCGAGCAGTTCAATGAAGACCAATCAGAACTGTTGTCTCATCCTTATGAAGCCAACCATTGAGATAATTAAATTTGCCTGTACATGTTTGTCACATCCAGTATGGCCAAAGGTAGCCCAGTTGGAGCGCAGTATTATACACAAAATCCATCACATCATCACTGTGAAGCCGTCTATCAAACTTGAAATCTATTGTTGAATTTACTGTAGATACATTAGATTCACAACATGCCTTGTTTGCATGTCTATGATACTAGACATAGGAGCTGGTAGAAGCAATCATAGCCCCTGTATGATGAGAGGAACCACTGTAGAATTAGTCCATCACTCTATGAAACATTCTGGCACATTTTATGATTAAAACTTACCTTAAAACTAAGAATGAACCAAACTCTAAACCAAAACCAAAAAACATAGTACAAGGTGATGGATGAATTCGACAGTTCACTAGCAAACCTTGAAACCAAAACAAATTAATTTGTTGCAGTGATAAAGATATTTACAGATGAGCATGTATAGACGGAGAGATTGCAGGGAGGTGTTTTTGTTTTTCTATCAGTTATATACTAGTATATAATCCAAAGTGTTCATGTAAGCAAAATATCGTCTTGAAATTAAACACAGAATAAATGTACCCTAAATCACCTCAAATTTTATGACCAATCCTAACTTCTTTGCTTGTTGTGACAATATTACAACATGTAATCAAACAAATTTATGTTTTCTGAGAAACGTTTATGCTTTCTAACTGAAAAATTCATCTTCTGTCCTCTCAGACACAATTTCCAAGTCTTTTAAATAGCTTCCAAAATATTAATTTTATGGACGAATTTGAGGTGATTTAGGTTAGATGGAGATTTAACTATTCAGCACCGAATGGGTCTAGCTCCACAAATCTTCCTGGAAAGATTCCCTGAGCTTGTCTGAATGATACCCACATCTTTCCAGGAAATCCTTAGAGATATGTTGAACATTCATATTATTGCATAACATTCGGAATGGATGATACCGATAAGTTCCTGGATGATTTGCCAATGAACTTCCAGAAAAATCTTCCATTCAGGAGTTTTTGAGGGTTGAAAAGGATTGTCGTGTTGTTTACCTTCTACTTAAAGTCGTGTTTACAATTAAACTAAAGCAGACAACAAATGTACAGAAATGAGAGCATGGTTTTGTTTGTTTTTATTAATACCATGTATATCAAGTACAAGAGTTACAATGATTTTCTTTCAACAAAAAAAGTTAACAACAACGCAGTTTTTAAAATTTCAGTTTTTTTGTAAACTGTGAACATATATATATGTATATATATAGTTATCTGTTTGTTTGTACATATGTATAATAAAATGTTTGTAGATCACATTGACACAAAAGTCTGCTGGAGATAGAAATAAAACATTAGGATATTAACAGTAACAAGTGTTTAACAATAAGACAATCAGGCCACCTTTGACTCCAATCAGTAGTGTCCGTTCACTAGCTTTAATCTAGCTCAAATGCTGATAACCTCTCAGAAATGCATATATATATATACACAGAATAAAAATTGCCCAGTTGAAACAAAAATTATGTTTTGTAAAAAAATTTAATAAATAACAGTGATGAAAAAAATAACTTATATAGTATTTGAAAACAGTTACATTATTTTTAACAATACCATTGCTGGTTAGATCAAAGCTTACACAGTTTTATTGCCCATCAGCTTTGATTGATATCAATTCTCTGAAGCAAGACAGGCTTTTGTGCTGGGAAAGATTATTTACTGATAGTGTGAAAAAGCGTGTTTGTCAGTAACTTGTAAACCATAACTTTCTATCTAACATTAGACAAAACAATAACCTTCTCTGTGTAGCACCAGAGTGTCCACAAACAGTAATTGAATCTCATCATGTCCACAAGCATGTACGGAGTTCTCAAAATAATCAAACTTTATATCTGCAGATAGTAAAAGGTAGTATGTTTTTAGCTAAACATAAAATTATGACAGTATGTTTTGTCAAAATCTTATAATAAACAAACTAATATTTATTTAATTATAAACGTACATAATTTTTTAAAACATCTGTTAAGCAATATAATGTGGTAATAAATTCACAAAATGATGACATAATTTTTTTTCTATTATCAATGTGAAAGAGACAAAAATTTGTGATGGAATGGACGAGAATGAATGTTGACAACATATCTTAACTTAAAAATATTACAAATTTTCGTTTTATGTAAAAATGTAAGGAAATTTTTACTAATAAAACAATAAATGCTCATTAATGGGCAAAGTGAGGGAATTTAAATATTGTTACGGAATGGTTTGGATGTTGATAGCCTGTATCAATACAGCATCTTAGACTTACCCGAATTATATAAATAGCATAATAGATCTGTTTGTTCAAATATAAGGAAGGTTTTCCTCATAATAATACATATATATATATATCTTCTTTGAAAGTGAAAGAGATAAAATGTAGTGATGGAATGGAGAAGGGTGAATCATCACAGATTATAGCTCACAACTCATGAAATGCAGTACAAGAAACGGACTATTTACATTTATACACATACAAGGCAGGCATCATGTTTTAGGCAATAGGTTAGTCTTTCATTTCTTCATCAGTTCTGACTGATAGCTTGGATTTCATTCGAGACTTACTATTTTATTGTTTGATTGGTCATTTGTTATAATTGTCATTTAAACTTATTTGGGGTTGAATATTTTAATGTTCGATTGTTCATTTGTAATAATTGGCATTTACAATTATTTGAAAAGAATAATTTATTGTTCGTCTGTTCATTTGTAAAAATTGGCATTTATAATTATTTTCGGCTGTAGAATTTAATGTTCGATTGTTCATTTGTTATATTTGGCAACTACACTTATCAATAAAATGACAGAATGCCAGTGTCCTGAAGGTCACTCACCGACAGGAATACAACAAAAGAAGCAGAGAAAAAGATGTAAAGGGTGCATTGAATAGATGGTGTATTTGGACCAAGGGGTTAGACAGACACCTGTCCAAATGGACACCCTGAAATGAACAATTGCTTCATTTGGACACCCAGTTTTAAGAAGCTTTAACATGCAGGAGATAGGAAAACTGTCAAAATTGGACACCCAGTTATTTGAAAAGTGAAGCAAAATTACCATTTTGGACACCATAATTTTTATTTCTGGTTAAGCCCCTGATTTAGACAGTCCAATGTTTATAGAGTGACAGTCACCAGGAGAGATCCGCTTCCTGCTGCTTGTCCAAATACCATGAAGATCATTTCACAGGAGACCTCAACCATCATGAGGATAAAATACCTGTCTACTGATCACTATGGAAATTTAGATTAACTTGGATGTTTGTAGAACAGGCCCTAGTTGACCATTTGGACTGGTGGGTATGTTTTGCCTGAATGCAGACCAAAGTTTTCTGGCATTCAATGGAACTGGTAGAAGTCATTCTGTCAAAAAACTAGTATATTTCAAATGGTATGATAATTATTGGATATTTCCCTTTTCAACTATGAATGTTCAAAATTAAATATTCTGAGTGAGTTTATTTATTAATTTTCATGTCATTAAACTTAAAAAGCTGCCAAATCATAAGTTTTTTTTCAATTTTGGTGTACGGGATGGATTCATTGAGCTTTCACTTCTTGCTTTAATTAGCATTTTACTTAAAAGACAGTGGTGTAGTCTCTAACACAACTAGAATATGGAGTATTTTGTTATATTTGAAAATGAATGTACATCTGTGAAGTCCAGGGCTCTGTAAACTAAAGACAACTTTTGAGCATGTTTGATAAACACAGCCCTTATCCAGTTAACCCCTAGGATTAGATCCTTAGTAACATAGGTGAAGATTAACTTTAAAATTTGAGTAGGTCCTTATTTACATAGGTCAAGATGAACTTTTCAATTTGTGTAGGTCCTTGGTGACACAGGTAAAGATTAACTTTGGAATTTGTGCAGGTCTGTAGTAACAAAAGTAAAGATTAACTTCTGGAATTTGTGCAGGTCTGTAGTAACCTAGGTAAAGATTAACTTTTCAATTTGTGCAGGTCTGTAGTAACCTAGGTAAAGATTAACTTTTCAATTTGTGCAGGTCTGAAATAACCTAGGTAAAGATTAACTTTTCAATTTGTGCAGGTCTGTAGTAACAAAGGTAAAGATTAACTTTTCAATTTGTGCAGGTCTGTAGTAACACAGGTAAAGATTAACTTTTCAATTTGTGCAGGTCTGAAGTAACAAAGGTAAAGATTAAGTTCTGGAATTTGTGCAGGTCTGTAGTAACCTAGGTAAAGATTAACTTTTCAATTTGTGCAGGTCTGTAGTAACAAAGGTAAAGATTAACTGAAATTTTTGTGTATAGAATAGATTTGAAAAAGTATTAACACATCTTGGATGGATGACGTCACGCCATGTTGAAAGGTTATCTCTAATCTGCTTAAACAATTACATCTGAAGTTAACAGTTAACAGTCTTTCGGGCAAATGACTCCAGTTGTCTAAATATGTAAACACCTGTCTGCTCAATTCCCAGCCTAATGCAGCAAATGGTTGATGGTTTGCTTGTATAAAATGCTGACCTGGTATAACAACAAATAAATGCTATATGACAATCAGTCAAATTTGTTCACATAAAATTGTAATTATTAGGTACAAAATGATTAACTTATCATTAAAATGAAATTGATATGATTAGAGCATGCTTTTCAAAACTGAACCTTTAATAAAAACATATGGAAGTCATAAAAATGCTAATGGCATTTAACAGCACAAATTTAATGGTATTTTATGAGTAAGAGTTTTGAAAAGTTAAACATTTTGGCAAAACTCTGTATGTAACAAATGTATAATAAATATTCAACATTGTACATAAAGGTAACAGACACATAAATGTAATATAGCAATAATTATAACAATGAACACAATGAAGGTATCTGCCATTTGTTCTTAGTAAACTTAATATTGACTAGTAATAATTATATTAAACAGGGAGTGAAATAAAAGAATAAAAATATATTTTACTATGGATTGTCCCTATGGTTGCAGCCTTAGTATCTTTAAATATTCTACTTGACAGTTGACAAGATATCTTGGTTAAGTTGAGCATCATGAACAGTTTTTTCAGTGGTAATAAAAGAGAAGCCACAGAGGGGGGGGGGGGGGGGGGGGGGCGTTTGAT
>JAVFBX010251677.1:0-10018 GCA_034783855.1 Mopalia kennerleyi | reverse complement strand
GTGCTAGAGCAGTTGGAGATCAATCTGCCTAGTGCACTACAGTGCACTAAAGTGCACTAATTTGCTTTTTGATGCGGCCACGTCTGTAATTAAGATGACGTTTTATAAATTGTACTTGTATTGAGAATCATACAAAATGGAGCAAAATGGTGTTTAGGTATTTAAAATGATGCTCGGAAATTCGCTTAGTTTTTTCGACTCACCCTGAACTTTTCTGATATTATTGTCTGTTGAGCTTACACACATTATTGAATGATCACAACAGTCAATGTAATTAATAATCTCTAGCTATTCGCAGGTATCAATAGTCTTAAGCCTCACAGATAAGAAAATCATAATTGTAAACTGTAAATGGAATGTTGGCAAAATTTCAAGGCATTTGTCTTATATGTGTAAGCATACCTGCAGTGACTCCATTCTGAAGTGAGCCCTCGTAAAAGATGTTTGACGGAAAGTTACTGAGAGCTGGGTGCATCCTGTACTGAACTATCAATCTGATTGGTCGAATTCCCAGCACCACAAGACGTTCAAACAGAGACTGGGACAGCCCTGCTCTAGCTGCTTTCTTACACATCACAACAGGGCCCAACTGACAGTGGTCTCCAACTAATATCAACTAAATACAAAGACAAGGGAAGTCATTTATTGTTCGATGAGAGAACAATTTTCCTTCAGTAAAACCAAAATATATAATTAAACATACGTGTAAGAAATATTTTACAGCAAACATAAAATTGAAATATAAAACTGACTGTGTGAAACCATAACCATAAGCATGCCATTTTGTGAGGGTTTACCGCATTGCAGACTTTCTAAATGTCCACTTATTGGCTTACAGTAATACTCGCCTGTTTCACTCGGATAGATTTCAACTAAGACACCATAAACAACCCAAAATTAATTCTTAGAAATTCTCAATACAGGATCTTGTTGATTCATTCGGCTCTATTTTACTCATAGAGAACCCTAATATTGTGCTATTGTTTAATATTAGTTCCGATTCTGGTAAGTCTAAAAAAATTACCCAAAAATGTTCTGTGAGTATGCATAAATGTTATTCAAAAATTAAACTAAAGGCAGGAGATAGGGTATCTGTCTGCCTCATCAAGTTTTATTCCATGACTATTTTCAGCAAATGGTATGAAACCATTCATCCAAATTAAATGTAGAAAAGGAAAGCTAAGCATGCCTCCTCTGTACATATAGATTTATTGCATACCTGTCTGCATCCTAAAATGACAGGTATCATACACTCTGGTTCTGTAGCCTGTGTGCTCTCATCAATCAGCACACATCTGAACTGCATCTTGGCCAGTCGAGGGTCCCCAGTACCCACACACGTACAACAAATCACATCAGCATGCTACAATAACAGGCAATTACATTAAAACAACAACATCCAAATAAAACATAATAAAATGCACAAAAATCACTTTTCGTAACACTTATCTTATTTATATCTTGAGTTGGATGTAACAATAGTCAATTTTAAAATTATGCTCCTATAATGTGGACACATATTTGAAAAGTTGTACCTTCAAAATCTACATTATTTTGGAAATGTCGTAAAACTTTTTCTGCCCATTTAAGCAGAGCTTTGAAGGAATAAACATTTTCACAACACTTAAATGCTTAAAATCAGTATAGACTAAATGATTCAATGTTATGCTAATCTTCAATCAATTTCTCAGTTTTTTCTATCTCCATTCTATATTATCAATATAAATACTACTTTTTGATAAATCTTAAAACTGGTGATGAAAGTGGGAAACTGACCTGAAGAAGTTCTCTCTCACACTGTTTCTTGAGGGCAATGTACCTCTTACCATCCTGTGATGACAACTCCCCTGTCTCGTCCTTCAGCTGCTGCAGTTTCTGGAGCTCAGGTACACTGGCAGAAAACAAACACAAATGGTTACTTTCACTTTCTGGAGCCATATCAATGGCATAATAGGTATTACACTGTTTGGCCTGTTTATTACAATACACAAATTCCATAATTCAACAGAATAATTTGTATGTAACAGACTAATGTTCAGTTAAAACTGTGTTTAATTAAGGGTATGTTTTGCCATGTTTAAAATTAGTGTTCATCCAGTGCTAAGTTCAGCCAGTATGAATAGGTCAATGCTTCAAACTATACAGCACTTATCCATAGGGCAAATTTCATGTGAACAAGACCTCTTTAAACAAATACAGCTCAATTATGTGTGCAGCATGTTATATTGATTGACAGCCAGAGGGCAGCAAAGGATTAGAATAATAGATACATTGCACTTTCATATGAAATATCACATAAAACTAAAGATTGAACCAAAATAATATTTTGGTTCAATCTTTAGTTTGACATATTTCGTAAGAAAGTATGGAAGTCTCAGTTAGGTTTCTTTGGTTTGTGTGTTTTTAATCACAGGAAAGACAGAGTTGTCTGAAGATGCTGTTCTGCTTACCTGTCCATGTTTCTGATCTGATTGTGTAGAGCCAGGAATGACACAGGGGAGTCAATGGCCTCTCTACTCTTAGCACAAAGACGTACAACCTACAACAGAAATAAGGAAATGGCACAACTGTTGTGGGCACACAAACACATAAGTTTACTTCTACAAATGTACCAGGGTTTTTTTTTACTCAATATAAAGGCAAAAATTTTCAAATCCCTCAAATTCACTGCAAATGACTACATTCCCTGTTTTACCAATTAGTTGTTTATGATTTGGTGACACTTTTGTCAGAGTGTTTTATTCAAGATATTTTTTAAATCCTAAACATTTGTTAGTTTTAACAGTGCAATGTAAGTTTAGAATTTTGTATAATTGTATAGGTGCACAACTTTTTTGTTTGTTTGATTGCGGTTACACTCAAGGGTATTTCACTTATATGACAACGGATTGTCCACTTCACACAGTTCCTTGCCTAATTATAATACAAAGACGAGAGGAAACTTTGTAAAAACCACCCCTGCGATTGCAAGAGCCACATCATGTGACTCACTTATACAGCTCATAGTCGAAAGATGGATTCAATCCCTTGAACGATAGATCGAAGCAGGATTGGTTAGCGCACATGCTAACCACTAAACCAGGGCTGCGGGCCGGTGAACAACTTCATGCAAAAATAAATGTATACACACAAATTTTTAATTAAGTGAAAATAAATTGTGAAACTTTGTTTGTGAGGGTTATAGTGACGGGAATTAATCACTTTCTCCAAGCATTCTTTGTGATAGATATTTCCTGCAACAGTGACTGTATCTACCAGTTTCAAGTAATATATGCCATTTAACTTTTCTCACCTTGAGCCCAGTGCGATGTATTTTCTCTGTAAGCTGATCTACAGCTATGTTAGAAGGTGCACAGACCAGAACTTGTCCCTGTTGTTGTTTGGCCAGGTGATGTACAATGGTAGCGGAGGTAACAGTCTTACCAGTACCAGGAGGTCCCTGTTATCAAAATATAAAGATTTTTAAAAATGATGCCATGTGAGCCTGTTATTTTTTAATTTGCTAGGGGTTTTTCACTTCACGAGAGGTTATTCAATAGCATGATGGTCGGCTAGCCCATTGGGTAAAGGCACATTCTCACGGTGCGATTTGTCGTTACAACTTCAGGGGATTCCCCTTATTTCTGGCATTTTGATTGGTGGAAAAAACAATACTGGATGAGCGACCAATCAAAACGCAAGAAATGAGGGGAATCCCCTAAAGTCGTTACTACAAATCAGACTGTGAGAATGCACCTTAAGTAAACCATGCTCCATTGGCACTAGCAGCAAATAATGATGAGATATGAGAAAGGTAGAGCTTTAATACATGGTGCAACAAGGGTAGTGCCTGATTTATACTGGACACCACCACAGCATGATGTTGTTCATTAGTTCTAAAAGATCCCTCAAATTTTCTCCACAGTTTTTTCCATAATATTTATTATAAAAACCAGACTGCTGTGTTGCTTTAGACCAAATTAAAGGACACATATCATTCTAATTCACTAGAGAATTGTAAACAGCTACTGACATCAAAGGTACCTATTCTGGAATGATTAACGGTGAGTGAGCAGTTTCTATGGGTCTCACCTGTATAAGACTGAGTGGTCTCTGTAGGACTGTCTTCACAGCATACACCTGTGAGTGATTAAGTTCAGGTAGACCTGGGGCACTGAACCTCTTGGGCAGGGTGCACTTAATGACAACATCTTCCACCTCATGACCCAGTAGACGATGGTAGATGTACGCAGACACGGAGGTCTCATCTACAGCAAATGTCTTCAAAGCAACCTGCATCCTATTTAACACGAAATGAAAGTAACATATTTACTTGTGTTCTTTCTACAAAGCTATTTTACCCCAACCCTGGGGCAACAGGATGCTCCCTCCAAACACCCCCTCGAACCAGGTACAGATAATTCCATGTTCCCTTTTCCGGAATACTTAATTTTGTATCCCACAACGAAAAATGTCTTGAAGCTCTGCGATAAAAAGGAAAACAAAAAATAGTCAATTGTCAAAATTGACAAACTGTCTGTTTTAAATTTTTATTGGACTAAAATTTATATATGTCTCTGACTATCTACAAGAAAAATCAACGGTCTTTATAGTTTCCAATTTGGGCTGTCAGAGTTGGTTTGTTCCCCAGCTATAGTTTTAATGGCTAAACAGACAGACCTACTTGAAGAAAACAATGCCCATTAGCCAAATATTGTCCGAGAGAAAAAAAAAAAATTACCATGGTCCTGGTAAAAAAACTGTCTTGTGTGCAAATATTCCTTACCTGTCAAATGAGGTTGATTTCCAGACAAAATCTACCACAAAGTTATGAGTACATTCCGCAGGTACTCCAGCGTTACTCTTCAGCTCAATAGCTATATCATCGCTGTGGTCTGAGATCAATGGTTAAGGATTTTGTTTTCATCCTTGTTAAATATATTAGAAACGAGATTTCTTTATTTACATAATCTGGGGGATTGATTGGTGATAAACTATCAAATGTTTAAATCCTTAAAAAAAGTCATCTTCCTCCAGTGCTAAGTAAATACAGGATGATAATGTTTTGAACAGACTGCCGGTAGCTTGATAACATTTACACAATTTGGATTGATTGATTGATTTATTGATTGGTGTTTTACGCCGTGCTTAACCTTATTTCACTCATATGATGGCGGTGTATTCCAACAATAATTGACACTAGCACAACCAAGATGTGAAGCATTCCCATAATGTTTAAGAGCTAATTTTCCTCCAGAGCTAAGTAAAGACATTATTGCTACTCTGTAAACAAACTGTCCTTAGCCAGAGGGCTACACAATTTGGTTTGTTTGATTGCCATTGGGGTTTAACGTCGTACTCAAGGGTATTTCACTTATATGACGACGGATTGTCCACTTCTAACTGTTCCTTGCCCTAGTATGGTGGAAAACCGGGAGGAAACCTCGTAACCTTGAGAAAATAAGGTATGTGACCATGAGTAGCGGTAGTCTGTGTAGTATTTCAGGTTATAAAAGGTTGGTACAATTGTATGGGCAGGCCCTGTGTCGTGGCTCAACCGGACGTCAATTCGACTTACAAATCACCAAAAGTGTAACGCACGTCAAACCGGTTCTTGGTCATATTTCGATTTTAAATTCACAATCGACATCTTCGGGTTACTGAGGAGAGAGTGGAGTGTTATATGCGAGGTCCTTATCTTGCGTAAAGATTCCATTTCAATTTAATTGGGCAATATTCCTTTCATTATTTCCATGGATGACAAATTCGTACAGCACAGTGGATTTTCCGATTTTTCAAACCCAAATTGAACCAACTCAGATTGAGACAGCATGTCGCTATTTGCAACACGACGCAATGGTGTTGGCGACGAGTTGTTTTTGTGAATGAACCCTTTTTAATGTAAAATCACAAGAAAAAAGGATGCATTTAGGAGCACATAAAGCGATTTTACATGTGACTACGTCTCTCCACTTTTGCATTTTTCAATTCCATTATCTAAGGGATATCTCATACAGCTCATCATTATACTGTCCGTGTACTAGCATTATTGATTATTCTTACATATTTTTAAAAATAAATATAATGAAAAATCTGAAGAATTCGAATTTGAAACGTGACAAGCAGACCTAACACAACACTGACTGAGCTATTAGGACTGGCAGTATTTTTGCGAAAAAATGAAACTGCAATGCTAAATTACCATCGTTTTAATCAAGATTTCGGCGACGGTAGCCAGGATTCATTTAAAAATGTCACATCTGAGCTTTCGTATTTTCTTATCCTATTTCACTACCAAATGTTATTCACCAACTGCTTCGTTTATAAAAGAAATGCTGCACGCAAATATTTGTATTGCAGTGCCGCATCGTGTACGATGCAACTACATGCCAGCATCATCGCTAGGGCCTTTATTTTGTTTACAGATATACAAACAGACGTGACGAGATTTCAAACCATTTGACAGAATCGCTGATCAATACTGCTGGTTATTCGTGTCTAGTTTTGTATTGACCTTGTAGTAAAATTGCTACGTAACAGACTACTTTAAATCTCCATTGCAGTCCACAGAAATGCTAGAACCAAACTGTATGCTGCTTCTGGTCAATTTAGCCAGTACAATTCAGCACCTTTATACCAGGGATCAGACAAGTAATAGTATAGACGATTTGTAAACAGATCCATGACGTGTAGGGAATAAGAAATCCGTAAATTATATTGCTCGCGAAGAATGGACACATGTCACATTTACAAAGATGACAAATTAAAAATCCAAGTCGGAGAAAAAGAGTTATTCTAAAGTGACTAGATGTTTTTATGTATTGATCAAACTTTATAATCAGAATTTAGGCAAAAACAGTAAGGTGTATACACAAGAAATGTATAAGAACGTTACAGTGAAATAAAATAAGATAATTGGCACAAAATACTTGTAATGCTGACTTCATATCTTTTTGATTTAGCACAGAGACATCGAATCCATGTCATGACGGATTAAATAAGGAAATAGATGAATTGAAATGGCTACAGCGATTACAGAAAACAAGTTAATACTAATCCTGACAACACATCTTGTTGATTTAGAACAGAGGCACAGGGTAAATGTCATGACGCATGAAATAAGGATACTGTTCATTTGAAATGACTACGGCGACGAAAGACACGGAATAACAGATTTTCAGACTACCCTTCAGCGGCACGTCGAACTACCGTCGTGCAGAGAATATCTCGCGAGATTAAGCCTTGTAAATTTATCTGATTCACAACGTATTGAGAATCTGTTTGTGGCATTTCTTTTGAATCAGTGGAAACCTGTTTTTCTCAACTCGTCGATATTGAAATTTCTTTTTCTTTCTTGTACAATTTCTATCGAATTACCGTCCAGGACAATGATTACATTGGTGCCATAGTTGGTAAAATAAAGTGAAATTAAGAGCATTTCTTGCTTCAGGGAACTGTTGGCGTCGGCTATTGTTTTCTCCAGAGCGAGAAACTAATCAGCCGAAAAATCTGTTTAATGAAATTGGGAATAATATACGTTATGTTGCAGCATGATGTCTTGCCGTCGCTCACAGATTTCCAATCTGCTTGTAGACGGATCCAATCTAATCCTGAACAGCGGTTTCAAAAGAAATAGTCCAAGTTAATTGGACTTAATAATATGCAAAGTTCTGATATACAGACGAACTTAAAGCAAATAGAACATTTGGTTAGTATCATCAGTAATAGGCCGTAGCTGGAATGCCATTCAATGTAGTGTAAACATTAATCAATCACCCAATCAATCATTTAACTCATATCACGATTCTGATCATTTTACTTTGGACCCACTCCACACATCTATACATATTTAAGCAGTTGGAGTTACAAATAATAGTTGTTTAGAGTTGTGGGTTCGATTTCCAGACGGGTTTCAACCTGCATAATTTTCTGAACTCAGTTCTGCTCAAACTAGGAAAGTTTTATCCCAAAATAACGACAACACTGTTAATATTCTCTTTCTTGAAGACAAATAAAACTAACCAAAAACTCAGTCAGCCTGGACATGACCGAACAAAACTAATAACGCGTGTTTCAAAATTAATTCGTTGCTAATATTTCCACAGCCATTTCTCTGGTAACTTTATGAATAATAAAAACAGTGGGAGAACGTGATTTCTGTCAATTAATCCATTTATCCAAATTACATCAAATTACCTTAGAGCTAACATTGGGTTTTAAAAAAGAAGACAAAAACATTTCGCAGTTTCCATTATTCTGATTAGTTCGGAAATGTCAAATATTAACTATTCATGGTAACGAAAAACATATAAAATTGTATTGCAACAAGCAGCAGGAATTTGTTTATTTTGAAAATTGGATTACATCAGATATTTTGCCTGTCCTCGGTTCGTGCGATCTTTTGATTTAGGGAATACCTTGGGAGTTCTGAATCCGTATTAGATTCACAAACGCTGCTGTGTTTTTGCTCTTAAATTAAGGGTTTTCCATCATAAAGGTGCTTTAAATAACACGAGCGCCTAAAAATATTGGGAGGTTTTCTTTCTTTCAGGCTTACTGACATTACGGATATTTTTCCTGATTTAAAATTAAAAGTTAAAAAATAATTTTTGAACAGAATATTGAAATTGTTTTGTATTTGAGTTGAATTCGAGTGATTTATCCGAATACGAGAGCGTTGCCGAATTTAATGAGCGCAACATTCTTATACAATTCAAATATAAATATGGCAACCGGGATTGTAAAGTAAAGACAACTAGAACAATAGCACAGGTGTGGATTGATTGACTGATTGATTGATTGATTGATTAACACTGGTTTGGATGGACTAATTGGTCGATGGACTAATAGACTGTCCAGCACTGGTTTAACTGATTCATTGATTGGTTGATTTATTGATTGATTCAGTGATTGTATAGCCGCATCAACGGAAACGTAAAATGTGAATTTCGCCTATTTTATTATGTTGGTAAAATGATGTTCCGTCTTGCTAACTAAAGAGAGACTGTTTGATAGCCAATTTTGCAATTTAGGAACACATTTAGCTATAAAAGAACACTTGATTATGGATGACAATTCTTTACGTAGTTATTATATACAACGTGTTGGCTCAGTTTCCAGCACACGGTTTCAATACAATTGATTACAACGGCTTTACGATTCTTTGGTGTTTAACTTTAAGGGTAATTCACTTAATTGACCACACTATAGTAAAGTTAGGTGGACGATTGGCTTTTCTCATACTTTCTCGCGTTACTCATCACATACAAGCAGTCAGCCAATGTGTTATTTTAATGTCACGTGATGTTTTGTCTAGAATAGATGACAATAAAGCCAGTAGTGCAAACAGAACATTTGGTACAGAACATTTGTTTTTTGTTTTAATTTGCTATGTTGAAATAATGATAGTTTACAAACGTTTGGAAACATACATGGCTTCAGGAACTATACGGAGACATTGTTGCATGGTTAGAAAATAAATACGTTGTCATCCCGTTGACAAAGACATCGTAACTACGCTCTGAACTCGATGCTCTTACATGTAGGCCGAGTGCCACTGATGGAACAGCAGTTTCAACCATATCGAGTATCGCTGATACATCTAATCCGCCATGATAAACATTCGTTTTGGTCCGATATTGGCCATTGCGACCTCTAACTTTGGCCATTGTGACGTCGGACATAGCTATGCTACTTCAAGCTTCCTAACCTTTGGAAATAGCAGAACGATACCATGATTCGGCACTTTATCTTCCAATATATAAAAATTGGTTGGCCTTATCCTAACATAAAACATTTAGTTTTCTTGTTTGGACACTTTTGGGTTAGACCGACCCATAAAACGACCACTCATGTCAAAATCAATAATTTCTCAGCAGTACCACACTGGCATAAAATGTCTTCTCGAGGAAATTAGGTCCCACGGATTCAACGTTATATGGTGCAAGACCACTATTAATTTGCCATAAGCCGTAATGTTAACGTTTGGCTCCACAGCTCCCTCTCAAACTTTCGTTGGGCGAAAACACCTGGCACATAC
>JAVFBX010251666.1:0-10018 GCA_034783855.1 Mopalia kennerleyi | reverse complement strand
GGGAAACAGGAAGCTGATCTGTTTGTACGTTTTATTTTTGTCTCCGTCGTCATATAAGTGAAATACCCTTGAGAACGCCGTAACACCAATCAAACAAACAAACAATCAAATTCAATAAATATGTAAGAAGTTGGTGCAGGTATCTTAAAGTAGTTTTGGCTAGTTTATTGTCAGCTTCCCACCAATACACTGACCATTTGCTTACTACAGTTAAGTCTGCCACGCTGTTTTGAGATAAATCAAAAGATACATTAATTCCAATTTATCTTCTATGCAATGTTTCAGTGTCTATACAAATATCCTAATTCATTAACCAGCATAAAGCAGTGACATGTTTGAAAAATGTAACATTTATATGCTTATAAACAGAACTATTTAATATAATATCCATATTTTGTGTCATATTGATGCTATAGACAGGGGAGAGGCATTGCAAATATACCCTAAAACTTCAAGAAGTTGAGACCGAGAAATACATTGTAGGCTTTACCACAGGGGGTCTAACATGTTATTTCTATGAGATTGTCACAAAAGTAGAGTGTCCCAACTGCTAGAAGTTTTAAGGTACAAAGAGTTGGAATTAATACATCTTTTGACTTATTTAGCAACTCCATGCTACTAAAAGATTAAAGATGACCATGTGTTCACCTCTTACCTGACATTATGGTCACATGTTGGCTCTCTTTTTCAAAGCAGACAGCCCATGGCTTCCTTAATAAATATTTACTTTCTACATGTATCTGTTGTTTTACAGTTTCTTGAATGTGTTTATCCAAGCTGTTGTAAATTTATACATTTAATGAAAACAAACAAGGCATCAGTTTTTGATACTTTCATAATGAAGGATTAAACTGTTCTTGGGCTAATGAATAAAGGCAGTGACTTGTTCTTTGACTGTCTAATGGTAATCACAGGAGCATGGGCTGTCACACCCCAGGATTCTTCTTATTTGTTTCTTTTCCATATTTGCTGAGAAGAAAAAAAAGCGTTGAACAATCTAAATGTAGTAAATTACTTGACAGTCGTTATAACAAAGCGCGCTATGAGAATGAACCAAAGTGGAGGATATTGTAACGAATGGATTGGCTATAAAATAGTGAAATAACTTTAGGCACTTCATGAAACAACAGACAAACGTGGGTATATATATAACCGGGCATACTTTCATAACATTTTGTATATACATTTTTTTAGTGTAAATGGCATGACCTTGTGGATGTTTGCCATGGGATGACGTCATTTAGGATAAGAATTTGTCTTATGAAAGTGCCCCTAGGCCTTCAGTACATGTAAAAAATGTTAATAATGGTATGAAATATATTCAACGTTTATTTTTTCCCAATTAGAACACAAAACAATTTTAATGGTTTTGTAAATGAAAGCTAATGTGTTTTTCATACTTTCTGTGTTTCAGGAGCAGATTTGTTCAGCCCATGATATCCTCGATGAGAAAGGCATTATGAGACTCGTTATTACTGTGGGATCACTGGTCGCCATAGCAACAAACCCTAAACAATCCGCAGTCTGACTACTGTGGGCGGAGTTGCTTGGGGGTATGGCCTCTGTCATTATCATGTTCGTTCTACTTGTGACCGCTTCTGAGCACATGGGAGCTCGTCCATATTGGTAACCGTGACGATACTGCTAAAACATGCTTCTGGTTAAATGTTTGAAATTTGTGTATTGAAAATATCATGGGAGAAACTGTCAAATTATGTGTCTCTGTATACCATTGTTGCAAACAGATAATTTACTAAAATGCAATATACGATAAACAGAATCTTCCCAATAAGATAACGATTGTGCAATGATCAAACATTATACCAAAAGCATACATTGTAACCAGGGTAACTTTTAACATTATTGTAGAATCTCGCCTCTATGAAAAAAGAGTTACCCTAAGGGCCAATAACTCTGTGTTCATATTTTCACCATCTATAAAGCAGTCATATGAGAAAAGTTGCATTGTTGTGTACATTTAACACTTTTGTATAAGATTTGATGAGTTTTATTTATGTTTTTACAAATTGACCTTAGGTAAGTTTGTAAGCATATTTTGTACGGAAATATTTAATGCTGGTACACTATTTTGTCTTGCCAGTGGTGTGAACATTTTTAGATTTTTAGATTTTTAGTTTCTTCCATACGGTACCACATAGAAACCGGAACATACCAGGCGACCACAGCACCAACATTGCATTGGGTCAGACATGTGCCCAAGATATTTAAATCTGCAAAACCTAACATGTATCACCAAGAACAGTGGGACCATCTTGAAGAAATAGCATTTTCCCCCCAAAAAACTAATTTCTTCTCCTATGATATTTCTGATGTGGGGATACCCTGATAAACTCAAATTACAGTATATATCTGGTGTATAAATGAGTCTGTATGTTCCGGTTTCAGTGGAATTCATGCTGGCAATGTTGCTATGGATACTTGTAAATATTATAACAGAGCTTTTATAGACTGGTGTCATAATCTTTATTTACTTTTTCTTCCCTCTTTTTTTTTTTTGTTTGGTATGAAAACTTACATGGTCTTGAAATCAGAAGTCACTTTCAGTTTTTGTTTGGGGAAAGGAATATCATAGCTGAAAGTGATTTCCTCTTGTTTTGTTTTTTAATGCTTACATCTGATTGCTAATGTGTTACTTTATATGTACTGAGTATGAGCTTGTTCCCACTGGGAAATGGTTGCAAGATGAAGTTGATTCAGCAGCCCTCCAGAATTATGCCTACTAGCCTGATTGCAGCCTTGAGCTCAGATTTCCGTTATTTGAGATGTTCTTGTTCTGTAAGAGGGGTTACAACTCTACCCAAGACAGAAGCTCATATACATGTAGGCGCGTGGCTAAGTGGTTTGCTTGTGTGCTTACTAATCCTACTTGGATGTACCGTTCACAGGATCAAGTCCGTCTGTGGAACCTCACTCAGGTATGTGAGGGAGTCAAACAAAATGGCTCCAGCAATCGCAGGGCTGTTTTTTACAAGGTTACCTCTCGGTTTTCCACCGTAAGTAAGGAGGAGACAGTATGAAGTGGACAATCTGTTGTCCTATAAGTGAAAAACCCTTGTGTAAGACACCAAACACCAATCAAATAGACCAGTGAATAAAATTGATCTCGGCGATAGACCCTTAACATGGCATGACTTCACCTAATAGAGGATTAAATTTAATAGCTTCGAGCAATTGGCCCCGGGGTGGTAGCCCTTTGGCTATGGGTATTTTGTTTGAAGAGTAGCAGTACTGTCTTTACTTAGCACTGGAGGTAAATAAACTTTCCAGCATTATGAAACTTCACATCTTGGTTGTGCTAGTGTCAATCATTGTTGGAATATATTGCCGTATATTAGAGAAATACCCTAAAGCCAGCATAAAACACCAATCAATCAATCTTCAAGCTACATGTAAATGAGTTAAATAGCTTGTGGTGACCTCCCACAAACAATCGCGGGGGTGTTTTTTAGGAGGTTTTCTCTCGGTTTTCCAACATAATAAGGCACAACAGTGTGAAGTGGACAATCCGTCGTCATATAAGTGAAATACCCTTGAGTACGACTTTAAACCCCAATCAAACACCTAAGAGGTGTTCTTTTCCCCACTAGTGTTATCAGACTTCAGTACAAACTTCTTGAGATTATAGAGCAATTGAGAGTAACTTTTTTAATTGATGTGCTAAGCATATTGTAAAATTTAAGAAATGAGTTACTTTTTATAAGACCGAATCAATAAAAAATAAATTGCTCCAAAAACTGTGATAATTTAGTTAACAATCTCTAATAATATGCAGCTGGATGTCTGTCTTATGCTTCGCTAGAAAATAAAGCTTTTCATTGTCGTTTCATATAAATGTGACCTGCTAATTATTTTACGCATTAGTTATACTCTTATTCTAACATAAATAAGGTTTTTTGTTATCAGATAAATTTATGTTGTTTTCACAATATTATTATTCCATTTTCAATCCTCATGTAGATCCAACTTTTGGTATATTTTACAACTTGCTTAGATAATCGAATATAAATAGCATTTCTTCACAATTACACATGCACAACAATTGAAATCCCTTGAATCCTTAGTTTAAATTGATTAAAATTATCTGCTGATTTTGTCATTTTATTGTCATTTTTCATGTTCATTCAAGTCCAGTTGATTTTGGTTCTTTTTTGTACACACATGTGCATAGAGGGAACCATATAATGACAATGTATGAGTCAACATTTTGATTCAGATAAATGTACCAGTCATGTTGTAAATTCCATACATACATGTACATCATCCTATGGTCATACTTTAAATAAAGGAAAAAGCCTTTAGCAACCCGCTGAAAAATACATATTTCGGGATTTCCGCCCAGTTGTTATTTGTATTTGAAATAATGAGGAAGTCATATGTCATATAACATAATTTACATTCAAAGTTTAATTGAGTATTAAATTCACTGATACATACTTTAAAGTCTCAAAAGTTGAATCGTGAAGTATCGTGAAATCAACATTTTGAGAGAATCATTGCAATTGTAACGAGAATCTAGGACTAGAAATTCTTTTGTACTAGAAATTTACATGGAGTCAACTTGCATTGACAATTCATTTAACAACATTTTGAAGATTAAACAAAATGTGGTTACTAGTATTTTTCAACTTGGCAATTTTACCGAAAACTGCTTTTTGATGATGGATAAAATTCCAATTATATGGCAATTTCAATGATAAATGTATGATACGGATTGTAACTTAGTGAGAAACTGTACAGTCACAGACAAGTCAAATAAAATGTTCCAGTTTTGAACGAAAATATATTGGAATATGTACTAGAGTCGGCTTTCCGCTTGATTTATACTAGCTATATGGTATTGCGCAGTCATTTTATACTCAAAACCTGAATCACTGTTTTGTGTCGTAAGTTTTGTATACGTGACATCATGTACTTTGTAAAAAAGGATTTTATATTTGATGTGTTGTTGTTGTTGTCTTATTGTCGAATTATTTATATATCCTATACATATAAATGTTATGTGTTATTGTGTTCCTTTTGCTCTAGCTGTAAATGATTGGTCTTTCTATTGTTGATGTTGTTGATACCTGTGTAATAGTGTCTCTTCGGTGAGATTTATAAATATTTTTACTGCTAATTATATGTAATGCCGGTAGGGACAATTTTTCATGGACTAATTAGATTCTGAAGAATCAAAGATTGAAATAAAAACCATAGAGAAATGCTCATTTCCGTGCTGAAAATAATAAATTTTTACCCATTATAAGCTAGGAAAGTTGCATGTAGGTGAAGTTGGAGGAGCTTACTATAGCCCTCCGTAAAAACTGGCACGAAGCCAATCTGTTTTTGCCGAGGAGGGGCACCTTCATCCGTTTGACTGGCATGGCATCATATGAATGAAACAATCTTACGTAACCCCATTCCTACTAAAGTATAATAACAACTCTTAAGATATTTAGATAGTAAATCCGTTTGACTCAACGGTTTATGGTGATGGTTTTATCAATAAACCGAAACATTGAGTGAAAATGAATTTATTATCTTACTTCTGAGTTGATAAAAAAAAATTGATATAAGCAAAATACCCTTCGGCACGAAAACACCAATCAATCGATGAATCAAACCATTTGTCCTCACCTTCTGGCTAAGGACAGTTTGTCTGGAGAGTAGCTACAATGTATGCTGTCTTTACTTAACACTGGAGGAAGTTTAACTCTCCAACTTTATCAAATCATCTCACTGCCCAGAATTCCTACAGTGCCAGTTATATTTGTCCTCAAATCACCCTTTTCTTTCCATCCCATGATCATAAATTAGACCACACCTGTTGAAGTTAGATATTATTGTCAGTGGAAACAGCCCTTAATCTACTTTATGGGTTTTTACAATGAAAGACAGCGCCAGAAAATATCAATGAGTCATCACAATTAATTGATAAACTCATGGACTGGAATTTTCAAATATGGCTTTTTTTAAAAACCGATAAGCATGTTGACAAAGACTTTAAATATGGCACACATATAGACATAAACAATATGCGAACTACACAATGTGTTTTTTAAATAAATAAATACATTAAATATAAAAGGAAACTTTAATTTCGGCTCTTGACAGGATGTTTAGACAAAGTCATTACTCCGATTACTATTATTAACAGACAACTGCCAGTACAATAAATGCTTTACGTATTTTGTTATCTCAGCTTTAATCAATTTGCAATACCAAATGATTCAAATGTAGTTTAAATTTGTAGCAGCATCCGAAACTAGTGGCTTAACTATATGAATGTCATGGTGACTTCTTGTATATAGTTAGTACACTTTATCGATTGTGTGATTTTCCAAAAAGGTTAATATGTTACTGTTTCCATTTCACATTTAAGTAATGGATATGCAAACTACATGTAGCTTACCCTGCTTTCCTGCCATTTAATTGCCCACTTCATATGCCAATAATTTCATTGTATAATGTACCAAATTGCTGAACATATGTGTTTCAATTTTATCTTGTAATAGAGGAGGCGATATGGTGTTAAACCCAATCAAACACAAACTGTTGATCATTGTACCTGCAAAAATGTGAAATATCTGTTTAGAATAAGATTTATTTGTCCAATTTGGGATGATTGTTCTCCCGACAGAAATGTGAGTGGTTGGAGATAAATTCTTGTCCTCTCTGAGCATGGGCGGCTTTTGGGAAGGAACTGTCGTTTGCCCTGGTGCTCTTAAAGTTAAAAGGGGCAATACAAAGCAGGGGCAATTTACACAAAATGACGTGCAACATTTAAGGCTCGTATGACATTTTTGCGCCTATATTTAAACGTGCCGAAATTTTGTTGTGAATGTTTTGTTTTTTTTGTAACGACATTTGTGAGATTGCCCCAATTCTTGTCTTTGTTGTCCGTGGTGTTGATGGTGGTTTCCTTCGCTTTTTGCCACTGGACTGGCGCTTCATGCAGCGAGCTTTGTCAAGGCAAACACATTATTTATAACTTAAATGAAAATGGCTTTGATGAGAGCTGAACGTGGGGCGTTCCATTATGCAAGACTACCCATATATGACTTCTATATCAAATAAAAATTGTTTTTGTACTGATTTTTCGTGATTTGCTGATTGTCTCAACTGACAACAGGTGGAGACATTAAAATATTTTAGTAAATAATATATTTGTGTGTATTTGTACATTTATGGTTGATCTCCACCGTATTTTTATTGCATTTTGTGCTTAATGCCACTCTTCATGTGTTATATTATTCACTGTATACATATACGTTGTGTTATTTGTAACTCGCTTGAGTACAGTTCAATTGTAGTGTACATTGTTAATTTTTTTTCTGTAAATGTACAGGAAACATTCTAGCCACAAGCAGACAACTTCCACCAACGACTTTGATCTTGGCAAAAGTGTACGCTAGTTTAGAGGCTCGAGTAATGCAATAAAGAAATACATTTTTATTTAAAAAATTACGTTTGTTCCGCTTACTCTTTTCCATGTATATAAATTCTGTTTTCTATGAAGTACGATTTCAAACACAAATTTTGGTTGGGGTATATCTACCTGGTCGAGGTATCTGACCAGGTAATCGTATTCTCGCGATAGTTTCTGTAGTGGACGAGAGTACGACAACTCTTATACACCATTCCAAGTCATCATGCATTACTTTCTGCCAATATTTGGAGCGATGTTTGCCACAACTCACCAAATAAAAGAAGCGCAAGACATATGGCCCGGTGTATCTTAAAGGTCTTCCCAAATGAGTTTTAAATCAGATTTAAAGTGACTCCATTCCAAAGATAATCTTGCCAACTAATTTGAAAAAAATATCCCGTATTTTTCCAACTCGTAGATTTTTTTTTATTCACTTGGACTTGGTAAACAAGTTATTCAAGCTGTGACGTAAGCAGAGGAAATTCCCTTCGCAACAATCCGAGTCGGATAATGCCGAGTCGGTACCGGAGATACACGATTCGTTGCTAATACTGCATTTTGTAACCATCAAGTACCATCTAGCTTTTTAACGCAGACTGGGAACTTTGGGATAAACACGCACCATCCCGGTCTTACCAGGAAGTGACGAAGGGGCGCTACTCTTACAAGTATAAAAATTTGAAAATGTCGACATCAAATTTAACATTTTTATTCATTTAAACATGATTAAACTTGTTAGTATTTTTATAATTGGTTTGATTTGGGTGACTGGTATCTTTAAAAAGGGAATTGAATTGATCTACAGCTGAGTGATATCAAAGCATAGTCCCGGTGTATTTATAAGCTGTAATTTGTCTTGCTATACGACCGCACAATTTACGCCGTTTTGGCGGTTATCACTACATTTGGAATTCAAAATGGTACTAGGTTTATGACCAAGCGGGCTGTACGTAAGGCATGGAGGTTAGCCCACTTCCGGTTTTAACCAAATGGGACACACCTTGTCACGAGAAGTTGAGGTTATCCAGGTCTGTACCGTGTCATCAGGTTGTACGTAACATATGTCTAGCTGTTGAGTAATTTTGCCTGTAGTTGTTGCTTTACTCGTATGTATAGTGTCTCTATAACTTCTATTTATTCTATAGCTCCAGTTTGTGTCGGCATTTTTTAATTCTCTTATTCTTCTGTATTCTCCTGTTGTTATGTTTCAAATAGCCTATACAGTGTTCGGGGGTGCCTAGTTTTCGTCACCCTTTAAATGGTTCAAATTTGTTTGTATGTCAATAGGCCTACTCTCCTGACCTGATATTATCAGGTAAACCTGTATATAGTCTGTCAGTCTGTATTTGAAATGTAAGGACAGAGGGATATATCGATCTTGTCTAATATAGTGCAGCCTTGAATTGTCGCTCATTGTAGTCCTCGAATGTATGCTACTTGCTCACATTATCTCAGCCGCCTATCTATCGTTGCCATTATGACATGCATTTTTATTATACAACTTTCGTGTCTGATTGTGTTGTGAACACGATAGGTGGAGAATCAATTCACGGATTAACTTCAATTAACTCTAAATAAATAGCCCCGTGGAGGAGCGGGCTGGCCAATCCTGCAGAATACTCCCTCGGTCGATCGTAAGAGGCGAGAAAAGAGGAGCTTTCTGTTGCTCTGGTGTTCTCGGAGCTAAAGGGTGCAGGAAGCTGATCTGTTTGTACGTTTTATTTTTGTCTCCGTCGTCATATAAGGTAAATACCCTTGAGTACGACGTTAAACACCAATCAAACAAATCATTTATAGTGTATGTGATGCGATCACAAACTGCAGGTCAGCCATAGTGTCGTGTGAACCAGACCCTCGCGTTAACTTCGAACGCAGAGAGTCTGGTCTCACCGAACGTAATCTTTTGCAAACACGAACTTGCCAGGCTATCGAACAGTTGCTTTCCTGATAGGATAATTTTACAAAAATAGTTCAAAAATTAAATCGAACCTAAAACCTATCAATTCGTTTACTAATAAATTACTTTGGGGTTTTATTTGTTGAAATTAGAAAGTATTCACAAAGTATCTCACAGACCCCTCCACCCAGGAGCTACACATGTGATTCCTACAGGCCCTCCACTCGTGGGCTATACAAGAGAAGTATTCATATCTACATGTTTATCTGTTGCCTGTAACCGATCGCCAAGCAGTCCAAACTTCTCTTGGCAAATGGCAACCTGATGGAATAGCCAACACAACCTTTACAATATTGCTCTCTTATTGTGGGCAACCAAGTGATTTCTTTGTATAGTTCACATCTTCTACCCAACATAAATCACCAATACAGATAAAGAAAGGGGACACTGCTCTTTCAGTTTTATACCACAAACGATATTTATTCCAAAACATAACTTTTAAATTAGGTTAGACAATATGTAGTGGAGGTTCTTCTTCCCAAAGACTGTTGTAGTTGATGATTGTCATGACAGATTGCTTTGTGAAGAACATGCCCATTCTACCAGGGTTCTAGGACAGTTGTAGTTGAAGATTACTCTAAGTGCCCTTTGAAGGATATATATATGCTCATTCAACCAGGACTCTAGAACTG
>JAVFBX010251655.1:0-10019 GCA_034783855.1 Mopalia kennerleyi | reverse complement strand
CACAGGATGAGTGTATCAATAGACACAGGATGAGTGTATCAATAGACACAGGATCAGTGTATCAATAGACACAGGATCAGTGTATCAACACACAGGTTGAGGAGATCTAGAGATAGGAGGATTTCATTTGACTAGAAAGAGTGATCAATAGATCAGGGTTTGACACCATGCTTAAGGGCATTTCCCTTGTATGAAGACAGTGTATTCCAACAAAACTTGACACTAGCACAACAATAAAATGTGAGGTGTTTTGATACTCTTGTAAAGTTGATCTTCCTCCAATGCTAAGCAAAATCAGAATTGCTACCTTTGAACAAACTGCCCTTATCAAGAGGGCCTCATTTTTTAAATGAAGTAATATGACAAGATAATTCAAAAGTTAAGACTATTAATGTTATCTGCAATTCACTGCTTTATTTAAACAACACTCACTTAATGTGCTCAGGATTTAATGGAGATAACATACCTTTGACAGTGTATTATGAGCCCTGAAATACTTACAACTAAACTATTTACATAGAATTCGACAAATTAAGATAAGATTAGTTCTTCTGGAATGCTATGCTGGAATGTGTGTAATCATAAACAGACAGGTGTGTTGTGAAGCTTACAAAACAAATCAACTGACATATTTCTCTGAGGATATCACAGTGACCTGGTCTGAACCAAACTATCTGATGCTATATGACCAATTGTAAGAAATATCCTGTGACTAGTATTTGATCAGTTTAAGGTTTTGTATCATATTTCAGGGTAGCTTAGACCTTAGCTCAGTGGGCACAGACAGAACCTACAAACCGTCTCTCTGAATCAATCTTTATAACTTTATAACCAGAAAACACCTACAAACCATGTGTTGGTATCTGTTTTAGATCAGGTGGCACAGAAAACACCTACAAACCACCTGTAGATATCTGTCTAAGACCAGGTGGCACAGAAAACACCTACAAACCACCTGATGGTATCTGTCTAAGACCAGGTGGCACAGAAAACACCTACAAACCACCTGTTGGTATCTGTCTAAGACCAGGTGGCACAGAAAACACCTACAAACCACCTGTTGGTATCTGTCTAAGATCAGGTTCCACAGAAAACTTAATTTCTCAATTTGCTTATTTGATTGGGGATTTGTGCTCTAGTTAAGATTATAACAATCATCAAATTAGAGTGACTAATTTGTTAGATAGTTTGTTTGTTTGATTGGGGTTTAACATCATACTCAAGGGTATTTCACTTATATAATGATGGATTGTCCACCTAACAGTGCTCCTTGTCTAATTGCTGTGGAAAACTGGGAAGAAACGTCTGCCATTGTCGGAGCCACATTGTGTGACTCAGTCATATATCTGATGGCTGACAGACGGACTTGATCTTGTGAATAGTAAATCAATTGCTTGTTTGTTTGATTGGGGTCTAACGTCATACTCAAGGGTATTTCACTTATATGACAATGGATTGTCCACTTCAAACTGCGCCTTGCCAAATTGCTGTGGAGAACAGAAAAAACCTCATAAAAACGACCCTTGCATGTGATTGCTGGAGCCACATCGTGAAACTACACCTGGCATAAACACTGTTGTCATTTTGTGTTTTAGTCCACAATTGTGCATCGAGTAATTCAAATGACATACATGTATGTCTACTCAATAGATTGGGTAATGTGATGTCACAACGAAATAGAATTCATTCACATCCAAGTGAAGATTTTCCTACTCAGAGGAAAAGTGAGCAATATATCTTTTCTCAACATTAACAAAAGTTGTATATTCTATTAAAAGTAACAGTAGAAACTGTGAGAGTCTTTCTTAGCTAAAAGCTTATTACCAGATGTGAGAAAAACAGTGCACATACAGTCATGTGCTTGGTATCCTTTTGAGTCATTTTAAAAAGATAATACCAAATGAATTTATTTAAATTATGCTTTCTTTTTTTGATAGGAAACAAAAAAAATATTTACAGATTGTGAGTAAATGCAAATGTTATCATACAAACTACATAGGCTCACACCAATAGAAACCCACGACACATTAATACATGATAAGGTGTCTAAAAACCACCAGTAGATGATATTTGGTGTAAAAAAAAAGAAAAGAAAAAATGAAGAGTTAAATTGTGCGACGAAAATGTGTTTGATTGGGGTTTGACTTCGTACTCATGGGTATTTCACTTAAATGACAATGAATTGTCAGTTTTACACCTGCCTTTACTTAAATATGGTGGAAAACCACGAGGAAACCTAGTATAACATATCCTTCTCATTGCCGGAGCCATCTTGTGTTTCACTCATATAGTTGATGGTGGACAGACGGACTTGAACCCTTGAAAGATACATTGAAGATGGATTAGTAGGCTGATCACGCTAACAACTCAACGACGGCCGTGGGCACAGAAATGTGTGTACAGCGGACTAAATACATTTAAATGTTTTGAGAAGAGTTAATCACTGATGTGGGATAAGCCGTTATATAATAACCGACCAGGCATGAAATGATCAGATAATCACTGTCGGCCATTCAGTCAGGCTCCATTCAATACTGCTTTTATTTGTTCTCTTTCGTAGAAGCAGAATTCTGCATAGAGGGGACGATGCAGCATGATAACGACTGATCTTCAAAACACTCTATTTGACCTCAGTTATCATTTATCTGAACTCACTTTGGATTTGAGAGAAAAAAGAATCATACAAAGAGCAAAAAAAACAATTGTTATTTTTCTTTCTTTGCCAAAAAAAGTTAATAGATTTTGTCGTTTATTTCAATTTTTCTTTTTCTATAAGTAAAAGATGTTTGACACTTTTTTTTTTTTGTCCCCTACAAAAAAGAATGCGTGTTAGCAAACAAATTTTAATTACTATTGGTTTCTACATAGAAGTATTTATTATAAAAAGCCAATATAGGAATGTCTACTTATATAAATGAATAGAAACATTTTCTTCAATTCAAAACAACATAGTCCTACGATTGCAGTTTGTAATTTGAATGCCCTTTTTGTCTAAAGTAGGCAAAACAAAAACAAAAGGACACAGATATAAAAGAAAAGCCTTCTAGTCGCAATGATTTAAATTGAAACATTCCTGAAATGTTGATGAGCTGATAGGATAGACAAAGGTACGACAAGGCCAGAGCCACACAGAGCTATGTTAGTGTGTATAGTTAGCCCTAAGGTTTAAACCACAGGTCTAGAGAGATATTATCAGAGAACTCAATTGTAAATATATTTTAATTCAATGTAGATGCGATTTGACAGATAGGGTCGTATTTCTATATCATTTGAACAATTGCCCAAAAATTAAATCATCGCATTTCAAAACGTATTAAAGGAAATAATAATTGAAAATGAATGCATCAAATACCTGTACCCGGCGGATATGATATACATGTACTGCGAATTTTGTTTTTGTACAATTAGATTACCCAATGAGAGTCTGTGTAGTTATTTTTTACTTACACAATTTTTATTTGACAAGTATTAACTAATTTTCTGTTGTCAGACTTTGCATGGTGTGTTTACTATATGTATCTTTTGAATTTCTGCATAGCCTGTTGTTCGCGAAATTGAACTAAAATAACTGTTGGACAGTTTGTCACCGTTTGTAAAGGATTATAACTTTTATAGTAGGTTTCTTAATTTTGATTTGGAAATTACCATTTATGTCCTAACATTCATTTCACAGCATTTTGCGCACACAAAAAGTAGTCGAATATTTACTACTTTAAGCAAATCTGACAATTGATGTTATCCTATACATCTGAGGTATGTCCAGTGGGGACCAGACTAATCAACCCACTGTGTTTGTTAGTTTGATTAGGGTTTAACGTCATCCTCAAGGGTATTTCACTTATATCACGACATATTGTCCACTTGCCTAATTACAACAAAAAACCAAGAGGAAACCTTGGAAACCACCCCTGCGATTGCTGGAGCCCTGTTGTGTGACACACCAACATAATCCCGTGAACGGTACATATGCATCGAAGTAGGATTAGTAAGCATACTTGCTAACGCATAAGCCATGGCCCAATCGGCTATGAATTCTGCCTAGTAGAACCCTGGACATTCAATCCGCTCATGTAACTGGCCTAATTAGCACAACAGACTGCAGGTCTTTGAGCTGTAGACAATGAAAACCTTCTTAAAGTACCTATGCTGCAATCAACAAGGACATTAATGTTGAAACCGTTCATGGTCATTAATTATCTGGCATATTGACAAATACATTTACTTTCCTTTTTCTGACATATAAATCATAAAATTTGGACCGTTGAAAAAGAATTTGTAAATTATTTTTTGATAATTATTATTCTTTCAATTATCATATTTTTCCTAGAAAGTTTTAATCCCCGCAAGAGGCAGTAGATTAGCTATTTCTGTGTCATTACAGAATCATATGGCTGTGTAAAAGCTGTGAGAGTCTTTATGTTAATCCAATCCCTAGATTTGTCATTTTATTACAAATTATTACAATAACAAAATAAGAGAAACAGAAAGTGTAAAAATTATTAATTTAATCAGATTTTGTCTGGTCACACTTTGTTAAACATAAATAGCTGAGTTTCGTTTTAAATAATGATAACCCCACCCTGTCAAGATTCAAATATTTGAGTGGTTACATAAATATTTATCTCACCTGGGGTATGGTATATTATCCTTCACATGTATGCACAAACACTGATTATACTTCAGAGTCTCTCTGGGAACACTCAGAAATAATGTTCAAAGGGAGTTAACTGCTTATGGAACATGCTAGCCAAGTGACACATTCAGGGTTCGCGGATTTGATTGGGGTTTAACGTCGTACTCAAGGGTATTTCACTTATATGATGACGGATTGTCCACTTCACACTGTTCCTAATAACAGTAGAAAACTGAGAAGAAACCTCATAAAAACTGCCTCTGTAATTGACGGAGCCACATGGCTGACAGACGGACTCGGTAATTTGAAGGGTAGTGGAGTTTCAAATCCCTCCCAGATTGGTGTTATGCACCGTGCTTAAGGGTATTTTACTTATATGATGGTGGTGTATTCCAACAAAAATTGACACTGGCACAAACAAGATGTTTAGCTTTTTCATAATGTTAGAAGGTTAACCTACCCGCATTGCTTTAAAAGTAAAGACAGCATTGGTACTCTTCAAACAGACTGCACTTTATAACCATAGGGCAATATCTCTCCTAAGCATACAGAAAACCCTTGCTGATTCACATAACTGTTCAAAATGGATCTAAACACAATATTTGCCTTATCTTATATCCAACATCAATATCAAATGGACACATTTGCACACTAATCATAAGCTGTACACATCAAACGTCCATATGATCATAAACAATAAAGCAGGCCTACCTGTGTCATCGTCAATCTCTTTACCAGGAAAGAAAAATTCCATCATTGTCTTGAAGAATTTGTAGGTTAATTGTATTTGCATGGGAATCACATTGACCTCGAAATGTTCTTTCACTGCAATACCACCAACTGAAAGGAAGCAACAACAACATATCAATGTAACTTTCAATATTTCTACTTTTATTGAAATTCTATATGGAAATTTGTTTGATACTGATCCATTTATTGATACTGTTCATTTGTCTTTACCTTACACTGTAGTCTGTGGTTTATTGGATAGCCTGTCAGTCTACTAACCCTACATGTACATGAACTTCCATGTACTGTTTGGATGTTTGAGTATTCTATTGGCCATATGGTATCTTAGGTAGTCCCAGGATGTTGCTCCGACAATCAGGCGGCGGGAGGGGGGTGGTGGCGGGATGGGGGTGGAGGCGATGCGGTCCCCTCCATATTTAAGCAATGAATAGTTTGAAATGGACAATTGTCATATGAGTGAAATAGGATGGTGAAATGGGTACGTCATATAACTCCAATCAAACAAACATACATTACTAAAACTTCACTCTCCCACTTATTGGTGGAAAGCAGAGGAAGCACATCTCAATCTTTTAAACAGCCAATGTTCTTAAAGTGGGCAGAGTTTACAGATTTTGGTACCAGAGAAAGAAAGCTTTTTGCTTCCACTAGCTCTGAAAACCTACACCATACTGATCTGCCTAACCTGGGAGAAGTTTATGTATAAAAAATAAGTTTTCTAGGACTATTTTCTTACTATTTTAATTTACAGCATAGCACAGAATATTAATTTCTGTGTGTATTTTGATGGCCTATATTGTATTTAAAATAAATAATGTTTATAAAATACTCCAGAATACACCGGGTATGCAAGTCTGTGATGTTTAAGAAAATGATATTTTTAGGAGTTACAGCATAGCACTGAATTTTAATGTCATATTGGTGAATTCAACATAATTTTTATGTACAAAATACTTCAAAACTCGGGGTAGGCAGATGTGCCTCATGTAGTGGTACCCATACAATGCATTCAAAGGCTTCATATCACAACAGGTATATCACTAGTTTATACACACCAGGTGGTCTCTCACTGCACATTATCCTCAATGTCAACTGTCTGTTCTGCTTGTCCTGAACCAGGGGGTCCAAGGGAGATAACACATCCTACAAAATCATATATCTCTGTTACTTCAGCTATATACCACAATTGGTTGGCATGTGGTTAAATATGGATGACTGGTAATACAACAACAAATGATTGAACACAAAATGTTAGTTTCAGCTCAATCTGATTAAAACCAATCTAAATAGCCCCCTGGAATTGTGTCCTTACGAAGGTAGGTCCCAATCGTATTCTCACGAGAGTTTCTATGAGTGTCAAATGAATTGGCCGATAGAATTACCTTATACATGGAGTAGGTGGGCAGGTGTGGTCGGTTGGGTGTGGGGGTATTTTCTCCTACCTGTCAGGCTCTGATTGAATTACCTTATCTCTGGAGTCCAGGTGAAGGTTGATCATTTTCACCCACCTGTCAGGCTTTGATTGAATTACCTTATACATGGAGTTCGAGTGAAGGTTGGTCATTTTCACACACCTGTCAGGCCCTGATTGAATTACCTTATACATGGAGTTCGAGTGAAGGTTGGTTATTTTCACCCACCTGTCAGGCCCTGATTGAATTACCTTATACATGGAGTTCGAGTGAAGGTTGGTTATTTTCACACACCTGTCAGGCTCTGATTGAATTACCTTATATATGGAGTTTGGGTGAAGGTTGGTCATTTTCACCCATCCCAATTCTAACTGGTGAGTCCAAGTGTCATTATCTCGATTCACCTTTGTATACCTGAACATAGGGACAATAGAACATACAGGTAAGAGGCATCTGTTGTTGTTTGAAAAAAAAATTTGTAAAAGAAACATAAAATAAGATTGAGGAGGCCCCATTCATAGCTCACTCCATGGATTAATTTATATATTCATTGTGGAAAAATAGAATTTTGCTGTCTTCCCCAGGACTCGAACTCGGAATCAATTTATACATTATTTCATGCCCTTTACTTCACAGAGCCCCAGGGCAACAGGAAGCTCCCTCCTAACACTCTGCTATTTCAGAGGTAGTGTTAGTGTTCTCCTAAAATATAGTCACACTTGACGCCACCAGAAAATGTGAAGTGTTTTGGAGTGGTGGAAACTAAATGGTCATCAAGAGCTTTGAAAGTGGAATATACTGCCATTAACGGGAAGCCATTTTGGTTTTATTTGCTTCTTTGATTGGCGTTTAACTCTGTATTTAAGCTTATTTCACTTGTATGGTATAATTAATGAGTGCAGGAAAGCAGCCTCAACATCACAAACAAGGGCAAAGGCCTCACAACCACCTGCCAGTTTTTGACTGATTGATTGATTTGTGTTTGATGCCATGTTAAAGGGTATTTCACATATGACTGTGATGTATTCCAACAATAATTGAGACTAGAACAACCAAGATATGAAGCATTTCCATGATGTAGGAAAGTTAATTTTCCTTCGGTGCTAAGTAAAGACAGCATTGCCAGTCTTCAAATAAACTACCCTTAGCCAGAGAGCGCCAATTTTTGAAGTTGAAAAAACATTGATGGTAATATTCTGTATTGTTTGGTAGGGATTACTTTTGTACTTTCACTTGTTATGAGGGTGTGATAGCACATTGGGTTAAAAAAAGACACCTGCTACATTGGATCCAGAAATTAAAAGTATGGTATCCAAACTGGTCATTCTGCTTCACTATTTAAGTAACTGAGATTCCAATTTCCCAATCTCGTACATTTTCAATACCTTTAAACAGGGTGATCAAATGACGCAATTGTTCAATTTAGGGAGTCCAAAAAAGGCATTAACCTTTGATTTTACTTGTAGGTAAATGTCTTTAAAAATTTCAAATGCAAGACAACACTATGTTAACTTAGAGCCATAGCACACAGGACTCTTGTGACAGCATATTTGCCCACTGTTTACAAGAAACAACCTAATGACTGGTGACAAACAATGACAAGACTGCACAATAAGATAAGGAAGGAAATGTGATTACTTACACAAAATGTCTAAGACTGAGATCAGCAATTCCCAGCTGTCCATATGTCTCCGTTAATCTCCACTGGGCGAACTTGAAACAGACTTCATTACGACGAGTCACCTGGGCTTGAGTGGCTGTCGACACAAAAACAGGTGAGACACATGAACAGTATTCAGTGCTACTTTATCTATTATCATTAACAAGATTATGTGTTATTTTAGTCGGTGTTTCGTGTCACTTTTGATTCTAGTTGAAGGATCTCAAGTGCAGTATTTTCTACTCAATTTGAAAATATTTTCTGATGCAAATTAAAATAAGATTTGATTTAGATAACACTGCAAAACACAGCAAACATATATATGCAAATGTATATGCCCTGCACATTATAGAAAGGATAAGGCTTAGGGGCAGATGAGGGTGACGCTACGCATAATACAAATTTACAAAAGTCAACAGTTTTTTTCTATTAGTATTTTAAAGAAATCCTTTTGTTAGGTTAACAGCCACCAACAATATATGTAATTAAAGTCTTAATTTTTAATTTGTCTATTTACCTTGTGCTGTGCTTAACTTGGTCTTCACCTGCAGTTGACTGTCCTTGTAACAGCTGAATCAAAAAAACACAAAATCCATTGAAAATCCTGCCGAATGGTTGAAGGAAATCACCCTCCACGCAACTGGCAACAAGACAGAAATATATGACAATCACAGGACATAATACAGTTATCAGTATCTGATCTCTCACAAAACACGAATCCTATAGGACCTTTCTATTGAATCATATAAGATCTTTTAAGATTTTTCTGTAAGGGATAAGAGTGCACATGGCATCCTATACTACATCAGATTGTACCACCTTCTTTTAAGTGAAATCACTCTCAGTCAGCAGAAAATTACAGGCAAAGATTAAACGCTTCTAATTATAGTTAAAACCTTCATAGGATTAAATATAGGAATAACTTGAATTCAAAGAATAAAGGATTCTAATTAGAGTTGAAACCATCATAGGATTAAATATAGGAATAATTTGTATTATTTTTCATCTTCATCTTGTGATGTTAAATGAGACATCAATGAGCAACACCCGGCTGTCACCAATATAGGAAACAATGTAAAACATCTTATCCAATTGCTAATTGGGACTGATATGTAAATCTTTTGTTCTTTAATTTAAATTTAATATCAATAAGCACAAGTAAGCCATTTGTATTTAATTTACCTAATTCTAGTTGTGAGTTCTTCATTTAAAAGATTCATCTGTGCTTTACACTCATACAGCTCAGCTTCTAGCTCCTCGATCTCCTGGTTCAACCTAAAACACAACACAGAGATAAACTAGTAATTATCAGCTGCAACATAATAGCAGGGAGCTAATTTAACAGGGAGCTATTTTACCTGGGAGCTAATTCACAGTAGAGATAACTTACCAGGGTCCTATTTTACAAGGGCATTAAATAAGATCTGACTTTATTCAGATTGCTGTTATTTTACGCAAAATTACACAGAACTCAGACAATTAAATGATTTGTTTGTTTGTTTGATTGGGGTTAAACGTCGAACTCAAGGGTATTTCACTTATATGACGACGGATTGTCCACTTA
>JAVFBX010251644.1:0-10019 GCA_034783855.1 Mopalia kennerleyi | reverse complement strand
TAAACTTGGAAACCTAATAATAATAACAATCCCTCCGATTACAATAGGTATTCCAAGTAAACTTGGAAACCTAATAATAATAATAATAAAAATCCCTCCGATTTCAATAGGTGTTCCAAGTAAACTTGGAAACCTAACTAGCTTTTGTGTTTATTGTAGGAAAGTATCTCTCCAAATCAGTGTATTTGACAATATTTGTATAGATAATGACAAAGTCGAATGGAACCAGTCTAGTAAAATCAGGCGCAGCTTAAGGACACAAGCAAACAGAGAAAAAACGTGTAAATAAAAACTTGTTCAGTCAATATTTCGGTTTGTTCTAAAATCTATTTTCTGAAACTCGTCAGTTGGAATACTGCCACTGAACAAGTTAATCCACTATTATAAAAATGGGCTGGTCCCTTTTATAATAAAAAAATATATATATTATTTGATATCATATAGCACAGGAAGACCCGCCACATCTGAGGATGGTCCAGGCTGTAAAATGTTCTATGGCCGTTTGTCGTTGACTCCATATTCGACCCGTACAATAACTGTATTATATAACACTTACTGCTGAATTGTTTTCATCCAATATCACAGGGATTATAAGGCCTGTAAGGTACGTGTATCTTGTGTAACTCTAGTCATAACCAATCAGCAAAGAGAATCTAGTCATTGTTGTCATCTAGTTCACACTCACGAATCACAAGGTGTTGCTAAATCCATACAAAAGATAACATCATACATGTATTTGAATCTGTCAGATATTCAGCGACATTTTAGTCACAATTGGATGTACTGATAGGTTCAGCTCGTCAATTCTGTTTAGGAAGCAAGCGAAATAGCTGGACACACGACTGCTACAGCATATGTCTATTAAAATGTTTATTTTGATAAAATGAAGGGGACCAAAATGAATTGCACAGAGTGAAGCTCAACAATACTCAGACAAGTGTTCAGACTGGAATAATGCTTATTGCACCATATGCCGATAGACACCAAACTCGCTTTGCTTTTGTGCTCATCTCACAAATATTCTGCAGAAAGGATTTCGACAATTTGACGATCGCTTGTCAATAAATCTACATTATGTGGTAAAATTAATGGCGAATTAAAACATAAAGGGGGACAACCACACCTTGTTTGGAATATGTTAGGATTCATTTTCAAAATCTCTCAAGTGTATCCTGAATACTTTCATGTTAAGAACCCGAAGAGCAAATATCAACAAGCGGATAAGCTATCGTCTAGGTACAATCGATTGTGGTAAGGGTTTGTTGGTTATGAGGTTGGGAACTGATCTCAGATTAAGAGGAAGATAGGATACCTCGTATAACACAGGGCCAAGTCAAAAAGCTGTCAGATTTATGATGCTGAAAAAAATATAAACTTCGGTATTATTTTATTATTATGAATGGTGAAAAACACGTTTATTATTATGAATGGTGAAAAATATTTTTATTATTATGAATGGTGAAAAACGTGTTTATGAAATTGATCCTATTCAATGTATGCCAATTATCCTGAACACAACTGGTTAATGTAACACAAATAAATGTTTACGCCTATAAATGTTTTCCTTATAAATGGATTTCACTATGCTTGATGGATGTTGTTTATGGCCTAATTCTATTGGCAGGCAAGCTATTGGCGAAGAAGCTGGCTGTTCGGCGTGTGACTAGTTGATGGAACAGCTTGAAGTGCAAAACGCTTACTTTTTCGTCTCTTTGGAATGATTAGTTAATAGATTGACATGTGGCCTAGAGCAAGGCATCGTTCGCATCAGTATTTATGAAGCAATAACGTGTTGAGGTTACCTTTGATAAATTAGCCTGTCAGTTCAACTTAAAGCATCATAACTCTGATCGGAGCTAAACGGTTATTTCCGTGCCTTTCCGAAGCAGCTGTTTTCTAACGCTTATTCATTTCTTCAGCACCAATAGCTTCACTGGAATTTAACTTATAAATGAAATATCGGAACACGGCATTCAAGCAGCAATTCCAAACTGATATGAAAAACTTTCACACAAACGAGAAAATATGTCGCAAATATAATTTATTTCCCATTTGAAAAAAGCACCCCGAAGATGCATCGTCGTTAAATCTTATTTCATGACAACTGGCACTTTGGCTTAGACATGAGATTGAAAATGAAATATTTTCCCAATAGCGATGGACCTATTTGAAGTCTTGGATGCTTCAGCAGGATAGTGTCATTTGTCAAAAATCTCCAACGAGAAGAGTAAATAATTTGTGAGACATAGCTGCAAACATTAGCTAATCCAAATATACTGTCATGTGTGGGAAACACTAAGTTTAACCTCACCATTACTTCATTTTAAATATTGATAAGCGGTTCAACGATTATATAGATTAAACCGAAGAAAGCAGAAACAGTGCAAGAAGTGCTGAATGTACATGACCAACGGTATCGTCTATTCTGTGGTCGGATAACGAATCATGTGAATCTGTGATAATCCTTAAACCACTAATCCATGCATGTTCTTACATACATTAAGATTTAAGTTGAATAACACCCCATTGTATGTAACTTATATATTGTGCTTCAAAATGGTACCGGTACTCAAGTTTATTTGTTTTATTATATTACTTTGACACATTGTTAAAGGCGTAGTGAATGGTGTGAGGTGCACATGGGTTATTTGGTCAAGTTACTCTATAAGAAACAACAAGAAGACATGAAGCCTTGATGGATGGCTTCACAAAGAAGAACATATCACTCAACACCAAAATATGCAGTCTGCTCACGACTTTAACCATTAAAAAAGGACCTAAAAAACAAATCAACTTTTCCTTAAACTAAAAAGGAAATTTGCTCAAATGCGGAAGTCAACATTCAAAAGTAACAAAATCTACACAGAATCGAGATTACAATCTCCCCTCCCCGTCCCCAAGCAAAGCAGTTTTAATTGTTACTACACAAACGCGCGTTTTTTATGAATACCCCCAAAAATGATAAAGATCTCCTCAAATCACCCCGTTTACGGGAACAGTAGTAAGCAAACTATCAGCAAATGAAACGTGTATCTGAATCTGGTCTTAGTTGGATTTATCCAGCACTCATGCAGACTGACTCAAGTTGAAACATCATCTTCTCGGGAGTCAAATTTAAGCCGCTTTATAGAATGCTCGGTGCAAGTATACAGTGCTGTTCACGATCACAACATAACAACATTAACAGTAATAGAATATTGTCATTCTGCAATGATGCCAGAAGTAAACTTAGGCCCCAATGCTAAGGGATCTGGTCATAAGAAAGGGTCTATCCACAAGACAATAAATAAATCGGCTTTTAAAAATGCTAACGCGCCATCAAGAAAGTGTTTTTAGAAACTATCCATTGTAACAAAAATACTTTGTTTTCTAGGTCTACCCAAATAAAAGTGAAAGACATCTAGTGAGAATGAGCGAATAAACGAAAGACCAAGAGACTAGATAACCTGAAAAATTACATTAGACACAGATAAACACAAATGGACCCCAATAATATTGCCTTGACAAGTGTCTCTTGAGAAGTCATCATCAACATAGAAGGCATGGGTAGAAATAACAGATATAGTACATTAAAACACAAGTGTAGCGACATAAGCAGTTTCAGGAATTGGAATAACCTGCTTTTCGTGATCAGTCCGCCAAACACCCACGGTATCAAACTGTGCGTGTCGTCATAACACATCATGTCGGCCATTTTCAGTAAGCCCAATTAAGGCGACTTTTTAAAAATTAATTTCGTTACATTTTAAAACTGTCTTTTTTGTTAGATGATCAAATGCCTTGAACTGTTTTTTGTGGTATCAAACCTTTCATTATGTTTATCAAAGATAACCAATCGTTAATATAGGGCTGGGATTAACCATGCATAGCTATCAGTTGATGTGATACAGAACGCCTTCAGCTAGGAAAATGGTTTCATTAAAGTCATTAAATATTAAGCCGAGTCTAATGGATTAGTTTGCCTGAGAGGGTCGAAAGGTATCGCCGAATGGAATTCTCCTCTGATTGATGAACGATTCGCCCAGAGTCAAATTCTTTGACACACCGTAACCACCTGTCCACAGAGCTGAAACCGCTCACTGATGCAAGCTGTTACCAGTACCATAGTAGTAATTTAAACAAACAAACCTGGATATAACGGGCAAAATCATTTGCGTATTCGGCCAAAGACATAAAAAAATGTCGAAACAAGCACCGGTTTGTCGATAACGTATAAACGTTAGCTTCCGTATAACACCGCTTTGTCGATAATGTAGCTTCCATGTAACACCGCTTTGTCGATTAAGTATACACGTTAGTTTCCGTATAACACCGGCGTCGATCGTCTTTCAACTGTTACTGTCACGTGCTGGCGGCTTGTATAAATTCGTTGCTCGGTCGATTCTGGAATGTTTGTTTGATTTGGGTTTGACACCGCAGTTACGGATACTTCAATCAGAGAACAGCAAACTTGTACAATGGTTGGAGATAAAAATCACAGAACAGCAAACTTGTACAATGGTTGGAGATAAAAATCACAGAACAGCAAACTTGTACAATGGTTGGAGATAAAATTCACAGAACAGCAGCTTGTTGTGATTCTGTGGCCAACTTGTAACTCCTTCCCAACCATCAGTTCCATTCTTTAAAAATAGTATAATACTCGGTGGGAGCAAAACCGTTATTTCTTTTAAGAATCTACGCTTGTGATGTTCTTTGTTTCCATGTGCTGCAAAACATCTCCAATGCACCAGTGTTATGATGCGGATAGTAGAAGGATAAGCTGAGCACATCATTTGTTTTAGATTAATGATTGTACTTATTACGCCCCCATACAATGCATATGAACACACATTTATTGTAACACAGCATAACGGTATATGTAACAAACCTTATCGATATATATTAATTATGTTGCTATGTTAATGTTTACAGTACCACATTGCAGTGTTGACACGACGCTTTTGGCGAAAGACTTTGTTCGGACAAAATCTACAGTTTAATATTTTAGAGGGATACCACAAAAAGTTCTAGAAAGGATTCAAAATGTATGTCTTGTTTTTCTTAAATATGAAGTTCAGATGTTAGAGAAGTTCGCACATTAAAATGTCATTTTAAAATACAATTGTCTAAAAGTTTTCACTTCAACACATAAAGCAGAGAGTTTCATTAAAGCGGCATGGTTGATAAAATAAAAAAAATAATCAGTTTAATGTGATTCAGCTTGCCACGCTATAACGATGTGTTGACGTTCAGTTAAATCATTGAGATCAGGGAGAGGTAACCTAGCCAATTGCAAGGTTCAGAAGACCATATACTAAGGTTTTGTTCTTTAAAAAAAATGCATTTTTCAAAAGATGAGAATTCTCCAGATATAACCATTGGTGATGTGTTTAGTGTCGACCACTATAAAATGGATGTGTGTGTGCGCGTGCGTGTGTCCATATATTGTGTGTGTGATGGTGCGTGTCTCTAGCTTATGTATGTGTTGGTGCATGTGTCTATACTGTGTGTTGTGGTCCGTGTGTTTCTTTGTTTATTCTGTATGTGGTGCTGCTTGTATCTCTATTGCGTGTGTGTTTGCAGTGTGCTTGTTCTCGGTTTCAATACTTCAACAACAACAAAAACACAGCGTCTATATTCTTATCATTAACTTTTACAAATAGGCATCTTAATGTAATAAATTTATTTCCAGAAAGTAATAAATATAGCACTCAGATTGTAATAATGATTACAATGTTCTAATTTCAAATAAGTTTATAGAGCCGCGGATTTGTATTTCATTATTATTTAAGAACAATTGATAGCGCGTTTTGATTGGTGCCTTCAGCTACAATTATTTAGCATTAACAAACATTAAAATCCCTAACTCACCTGTGACAACAGGGCAATACATCAATGCAGGTCTACTGTCGGAAGTCTTTGTAGTCCAGGCGGTTATAGCGATGGTATTGATAGACAGACATCCGAGTTTCTATCTTTGTGGAGAAAATAAAAAATTTTTTATCATCAATTGAGATAGATATATCTAGTTTCTGTCATATTGACGGCCTATGTTAACATGTTTCTATTGAAGCAAAGTTCAGGCACAAACGCCGATATCGAACTATTTTTTAGAATAATCGACGAAACTATAGTTTCTGGTGCTGCCATTGTTCTTTCTTTATTTTATAGACTGTATTTTCACCCACAACCGCATTGGAGTTGTTATTTGTTATATCATTGATATTTGTAATGCAAACAAACACTTAATCAAAGGATCGGATTATTGAACTTGGTCTGCGCTGCGCTAGATTAACTATTCGGCTTTTGTTGTTGGATTCAGGCCTCAACTACTCCACGAGGTTTAATAGGGTGTTATTTGGCCTTATAATAGCCGATAAAGTGCCCAATAGTCCTCTAATGTAACAGAAGGATGTGTTATTCAAGGATTCTTCCTGAAAGAGTTTATGGTAGGTAATAAAATCCCAATAAATGTGCATGGTAGTTCTCTCGTCACAAGTATAGGTCGTAAAAGGGGACAAAACAAAACTTACACCAAAAGTATACGCTTCACATCAAGTAGTACACATCTAGAGATAAAATGTTTTGCCAAAGAAAAAATAAAATCAGTTACATAGACCCCTGGACGTTCTTAACTAAAAATCAATTAACTAACTTACTGAATTGCATCTGAAGGCTATATGTATATATTTCTAAAAGCAATCTCACTGGCACAGGGATGTAGATTAACTAAAATCGATGAATCATTTTAAGGTCTAGATAACTCCCAGAGTTTTTTAATAAACCTAAATCTCGAGTTGTCTTATGGGTAACTGTGGATATCTCGAGAGAAGGTAATGACAATTATTATGGTGTATACAATATTGTTAAAAATGTAGCTAACAAGATATTTGGCATGGGTTATTGATACACAGGGAAATTTCGCCTTAACCATAAGGCCCTTTACATTTTTGTTTCTTGTATAATGGATCTTTGTGAGAGAGAAGAAGACATTTTTGGTACAAGATATTGATATTCCTGTAAAAGGAGACTAGCAAATTGGGTGCTTGGCTGGTCATATTAAAAAACAAATGGTATATGTATAATACATGAACTGCTTAAAAGCATAAATCAATCATATCATATAATATTTTCTACGCAAAGGAACTAGCACTTTTATATTTCCGCTAATAAAACACACCGCAATTGTTTGTAAATATTTCCGTGTTTCTTGTTATAATGGCGATTTTGAGGGTTAGTTTGTCAGCGGCACCAGGTAAATAAGGTCACGTTCGTGGTTAGTTCCCCTGTGGGCTACTAAACTCATCACTAACTTTACAGTTGTACTCAACAGAGAGGCGAATCAATACAGTTATAGTCGGTGTTATAGAATGATGTGAGTTTGAGTGATATGGATAATTTGTTACTTGAACAGACCAGTCCGTCATGACCTGTCCACCTGGGATTCACAACCACACTAGGTCCCTCGTTTATCCCTCCCTACATCCTGATCGGGTATATACAACTCCGATGCCCGGATCAATGAGCATCTTGTATGAGGAGTGCGTGTTAACAGATATCCATCACCTAGAAATATTATACCTCTTTGGAATACAATAGTGTTATTGGTAAGGCCTGTATAAATTGGATCAGTTCGCGTGGTCTACCTGCCTAGTATAACAGTTTATTATTTCAGCCAGTAATTAGATTGGTTCTGGGTGGTTGTCACGAGGTCCCAGTGGATTCTACCAGTTGCCGTTAGCTACGATCTCTCTCAATTATTATTGGATGTAAACTGCGGAAGTGGAGATAAAAGTGAATCCATAGAGACATATTAAACATGTTATGGAATATTTATTTATTGACCATGTCTCGTCGATGTATCTATACATTGGGTACTGGGTCGTGTAGAATAAGTTCCTACTGGTAACCGACAGGAGCCATTATAAAGACCAAGAAGCTCTACAAGATTTTAGATATAACATGGGTTTTAGACGATATATGGAGATTGAATAATATTTTGTGTGAGATTAAAAAAAATAACACCAATATAAAGAAAGATAAAACAGTTCTCCAAGAAGGTTTTAAGACGGTGTGTCAAAGTTGAACTACGATCGTTGGTGTGGTTTGGGTTATGACCGAATTTTAACATCGATTTTATATTATTGGCAAAATTTAATATTGTGAGACCAAATTGTGTGCTATACTGGAACCTAATGTAAATTTAGTTTAGCGATATAATCATAAAAACCATCATTAGAAGATACAGTAATGTCCAGCGTCTTTGACAACATCTATGACACTCTTCGTGAATTTATTCAGTTTCTACCATTTCATTTTCCAAAAAATGTTTTTATGTATCTATCTGCTGGGCCCCCTGTATATCTGTTGACTTGCAGTTTAGTTTCTTATAACCTTGTTGCTTGATCCCATGTGAGGCTGCGCACTGAGGGACACTACAATTATACAAGCTTCTGCCTAGACAATAAATGTCTGTTCAAAATTGACATTACCTCAATAAGCATACTTCCTTTAATTAACGGGTCTTAGTTTTTAGTATCATCACAGAATATAACAGTTATTTGTAGAGTCTTACTACAAAGATATTCTGTCCTCAACAGACTTCATGCAATGCTTTTCTTAACTTTTTTTAGCCCTTTCGTTATTTTGAAATTTTTTTGAAAATTGTTTATATCTACATTGGCGTAAACATTTTCAGTTAAACTAAATTAGGTTAAAGACATCCCCACCCGATGAAAATAGTTTCTGGAGGTGCCATTGTTCTCCTCTTTATTTTATATGCTGTATTTTTCCCCACACCCACTTTGGAGTTGTTATTTGTTATGTCATTGATATTTGTAATACAAACAAGCAATTAATCAAAGGTTCTGATTATTGAACTTGGTCTGCGCTGCGCTAGATTAAATATCCGGCTTTTGTTGTTGGATTCAGGCCTCAACTACTCCACAATGGTTAATTGTGTGTTATTTGGACTTATACTAGCCGACAAACTGTCCAATAGTCCTCTTATTTAATAGAATGATGTGTTATTCAAGGTTTCTTTCTGAAAGAGTTTATGGTAGGTAATAACATTTCAATAAATGTGCATGGTAGTTTTTTCGTCACTAGTATATGTCGTAAAAGGGAACAAAACAAAACTTACAGCAAAAGTACACTTCACATCAAGTATAGTACACATCTAGAGATAAAATGTTTTGCCAAAGAAAAAATAAAATAAATTATATAGACCCCTGCAGGTTCTTAACTAAAAATAAATAACTATAGACTATATATACGTATATATTTCTAAAAGCAATCACACTGGCACAAGGATGTAGATTAACTAAAATCGATGAATCCTCTTATGTTCTAGATAACTCCCAGAGTTTCTTCATCAACCTTAATCTCGAGTAGTGTTATGTGTAACCTTTGGACATCTCGAGAGAAGGTAATGACCATTAATATGGTGTATAAAATATTGTTAAAAATGTAGCTAACAAGATATTTGGCATGGGTTATGAATACATCAGTCTACAAATTGGTATTTCAGAGATACAGAGATTAACCAATGTATGTAAAAAGAATGAGTGTTACAAACTGTCTGATACAGAGGGAAATTTGGCCTTCATCATAAGGCTCTTTAGGTTTTTGTTTCTCTTGTATGCTATAATGGGTCTTTGTGAAAGAGGAGAAGATATTTTAGATACAAGATTTTTATATTCCTGTAAAATGACACTAGCAAATTGGGTGCTTGGCTGGTCATATTAAAAAACAAATAGTATATGTATAATACATGAACTGCTTAAAAGCATAAATCAATCATATCATATAATATTTTCTACTGAAAGGAACTAGCTCTGTTATATTTCCGCTAATGAAACATCGCAATTGTTTGTAAATATTCTCTTGTTTCTCGTTTTAATGGCGATTTTGAAGGTTAGTTTGTCAGCGGCACCAGGTAAATAAGTTCACGTTCGTGGTTAGTTCCCCTGTGGGTTGCTAAACCCATCACTAACTTTACAGTTGTACTCAACAGAGAGGCGAATCAATACAGTTAT
>JAVFBX010251633.1:0-10019 GCA_034783855.1 Mopalia kennerleyi | reverse complement strand
AACCTTCAGCGCTAGGATAAAACTTACATACCAAGTGTTCACAATGCTTGCACTGCATGTGAGTGGCTTTATTGTCATATCTGTCTCACAGCTCTTGGCATTGACAAGTGTTCACTCCAGTTGACACTTGAACAACGTGAGTGGCTTCAATGTAATGTTTACTATCACAGATTAAATTGCATGCTGAAATGTTGACTGGCAAAATAAATATTCAAATTTACGTGGTTGTCGGTACAGAATTCACCGTATGGCGGATCTGCATGGGGTGTCTGCGTACGGGAGCACAGCATGTATCTAAGTTTACACAGAAAAACTAGATTTTGTGACAGTGTTCAAACGATTTAATCAAAAGACAAATAAAACTGTATTTGATACTACTGTTTAAAAGGTTTCCTGGAAGAAATGACACCTTTGTGTTATGTACCACGCTGAAACCACATATCGTGACATATGAAGTGTGGATTTAGACCAATCAACGTCTGAATTGTTAGACCGTGCGGGACTGCATGCAAATAGGTAATCGGATTGAAACATGCTGACATGGAGTGAGCATTCTACTGATCTCTATTATAGCGTTTACATAAATAAAACTCGCGTCAGACGCGTTGTCCTATAATATCTAGCAACTCTACCACAAATAAAACGACTGATAAAGAAAACGGCCAGCTTCTTTTAGGTAGACAAAAATCAAAGCATTCAAACGTAAATTAAAACTTGTGAGTCCCAAGATTCATTCTCAGTTCATTCGAATTATACTCGCGGGAAATTTTTTGCCAAAAATAGATTTTCCCGGGAAATTAACATTTTTTCCAGCCATGATGATGGGTGAGGGAAACCATCCCAGACACCACTGGCAACAACCCACCCACAACACAGAACAATCACAACATGCCATGCAATGAAACTGATGCCCCGGAGCTGTGAGGGCAGCAGGACAAAGCTCCCCTACAGCTAAATCACATCCCGCAGAGCTGTGGGTCTATTCCTTTGCCCCACACACATATAGGGCACTAGTGAAAACTAAAAAGAATATTTGGACATTTGGAGATTAGAATTGAATGTTGTATTGAGCAAGTTACAGTTGTTGACAAGGTAATAGGAATTACTGGGATTCCATGTAGCTCAGCAGTCTCAATGTATTTATTGACTCTACATGTACATTCAATTCTGTTTACACTGTTTTTTACTTTCAACTTATATACAAAATGTTGATTAACACGATATTATCAACTACTCTGCTGATTTAGGGTCCAACTGATTAAAATTTATAGCATAGTGGGGCATTTTAAAAACTGATAAAGCCTTTATTTTATGCCACATAATTATTTCACTCAAAGGGTTGACAGCTGAAAAGGTAACCCCAGTTGACGTCACTGGCAACATAAAACAAATATACATGTCAGTGTTCTACAAATGGTCTGTACATGTCACTGTTCTACAGAAGATCTACATGTCACTGTTCTACAGAAGATCTGCATGTCAGTGTTCTACAGAAGATCTTCAAGTCAGTGTTCTACAGAGGATCTGCATGTCAGTGTTCTACAGAAGATCTTCAAGTCAGTGTTCTACAGAAGATCTTCAAGTCAGTGTTCTACAGAAGATCTGCATGTCCGTGTTCTACAGAAGATCTTCAAGTCAGTGTTCAACAGAAGGTCTACATGTCAGTGGTCTACAGAAGATCTACAAGTCAGTGTTCAACAGAAGGTCTACAAGTCAGTGGTCTACAGAATATCTACAAGTCAGTGTTCTACAGAAGGTCTGCATGTCAGTGTCCTACAGAAGATCTACAAGTCAGCGTCCTACAGAAGATCTACAAGTCAGTGTTATACAGAAGGTCTACATGTCAGTGTTCTACAGAAGGTCTACATGTCAGTGTTCTACAGAAGATCTACAAGTCAGTGTTCTACAGAAGGTCTGCATGTCAGTGTCCTACAGAAGGTCTACATGTCAGTGTTCTATAGAAGGTCTGCATGTCAGTGTCCTACAGAAGGTCTGCATGTCAGTGTCCTACAGAAGGTCTACAAGTCAGTGTTCTACAGAAGGTCTACAAGTCAGTGTTCTACAGAAGATCTACAAGTCAGTGTTCTACAGAAGGTCTACAAGTCAGTGTTCTACTAAAGGTCTACATGTCCGTGTTCTACAGAAGGTCTGCATGTCAATGTTCTACAGAAGATCTACAAGTCAGTGTTCTACAGAAGGTCTTCATGTCAGGGTTTTAGAAGGTCTACAAGTCAGTGTCCTACAGAAGGTCTACAAGTCAGTGTTTTACTGAAGGTCTACAAGTCTGTGTTTTACTGAAGGTCTACAAGTCAGTGTTCTACAGAAGGTCTACATGTCAGTGTTTTACTGTAGGTCTACATGTCAGTGTTTTACTGAAGGTCTACAAGTCAGCGTTTTAGGTCTAATGAAAGTCTCCCACCTTCATACTAGTTAAAAGCCAGATGGCTGAGTAGTTTAGGCGGCTGGCAATTTGATGGCTTACTCTGAGCATATTGGTTCAGATTTGGTTTAAACTAAGAATGTGCCATCCCAAACTAATGAAAATCCTGGTAATAATAACTTTTTAAACGACACAAAATTAGTCCCTTTTTACCTCCTTACATCCTGGGTTATCTACGAGATCATAGTTACTGGCGTGTAGTGGTTGCCCGGCATTCACTGGATTTAAAACAACCTTGTCACCAACAATTACCTTAAATGAATTAAAATAATTGACAGTTAATTAGATGAGGATAATACACACTCCAATGTTTCCTAAGGACAATAGAGGCTTAACAAAAAATAACTTTCACGATATTCTATAACAATAAAATGCATCCAAAATCTGTATCATTTTCTCCAAGTAAAAACAGGTTGTTGTAGCTTTTCAATTTGTTGCTGTACAGTGAATAACTGAATATTAAACCATTTTCTAATTTTAACTCACGCAGAACAATAAATGAAGATAATTAATAATATGAATACATGTATTACATTTGAACCACATTCACAAACTGAACAATTATAAACATGTATGTTATTCGATATTTTAGTAACCAATAATATCTTATTATTTGCCACACATAAATGAAACAATTGTCTGCATGACTACTATATTGAACATATTTGAAATAATTTTGTCCTAAAACTCACTTGTACTGGTTAAATAAAGGGAGGTAACTCACATTATCGCCGGGTGCCCTTAGTTTATAGAATGGTGTAATGTAAAACCATGAGCCTTCATTGCCAGAGGTATCGAGTGCCACTCGCATGGCATTCTTCTCTAATAGTGCCGGCAGTCTCTTGTTAACTGTCAGGTACTTGTTACTCTTCAGATGTAGTAACTGGGATACACTGCCATACTGGATCACACTGCCCAGGAGCTTCTTGTTCTCAGATTCATTCTGCTTCTTTTCCAACTCTGCTGCATGCTGGGATAAAGAAAAGCGATTCATTTAAATAACACCACGATACAAATTGATTGTTTGTTTGTTTGATTGGGGTTTAACGTTATACTCAAGGGTATTTCCAACAGTAATTGACACTAGCACAACCAAGATGTGAAGTGTTTCCATTATGTTGGAAAGTTAATTTTCCTCCAGTGCTAAGTAAAGACAGCATTGTTACTCTTCAAACTAACTGCTCCTTAGCCAAGATACAAATGGAAAACTTACACATGTTTGCTAGGTGATTGATTGACTGATTGATTGAAGCCATGCCCAAGCCTATTTCTTACAGTAGTGTCAGTAATTATCACACAAACATAACGATTAAATTTGTCTGTTGGAAAATTGATGTTCCTCCAGTGCTAAATCAAAGCACAATGTCCATGTACTTGAAAAATACTGCCCTCAGCCATAGGATGCTAGGCGCTGAAATAATGAATAAAAAAGGAATACTACCCGGAAAGAGACAAAAAGAGAAAACTTTTGAATACTTATCATCGAAATTGATTGTTTGCTTACTGTACATTATGCATGGTTATATATAATATATGTAACCCTTTATTGGAACATTCATGTACCTGATAGCAACACCTAAAAATCACTTCATAAACATCCCACAGATGCTGTTTTCCTTTATCATTAGTAAAACAAGGGAAGTAACTGTCGGGGGAGATAAATGAATTGTAGAGAATGGGGAGGGGGTAATTTTTTTATTATCAGTTGAACATAAAAAATCAGTAGGCTCATGATCCAACTTATCAAAACTGGTGTGGTCTAACTGTGTTTACACCGTCAATAGAACAACATCCTCATTATGTTTTACATGTTAAACTATATATCCACCATTACGCCTCACAGTCTCTCCGTGTAAACTATACACAGCAGCTTGTATAAAGCTGTAGAAAACCGTTAATCTAGAGAAACATAAACACAAAATATGGATTCCCACAAAACTGGTTCACAGTTTATCTTTTATTATACTGCAACTGTGAACTACATCCTCAAGCGCAATATTATCTCCTTAGTGCTTACCAGTGAGATGGTTTTCACCTGTGAGCAGGTATAAAATAAGTGTCTTAATGAGGCCTTTACCTGTGTAAAGGTAAACAATATCAGCAGCTAGCTGGAATTGTTTACATGTTACTGAGGTTATACTTTCTCCCCCAGTCTACCATGTAGGCAACAGTTAAGAGAATTTTCTGGCAGAAACAGGAGATTTTCAATAAGCTGGATTCTTGTCCAATTTGATTTCATATTTGCTTCAAAGTGTGATTCTGATGATATTTTTCAATGTGATTTTCAGAATACTTGAAATAAGGTGGTGTCAGTATTACTAGCCATCAAAGCCCTGAAAGTAATGGCAATTGTTCAAGTAAAGAAAGCAAATCATGTTTGTTTGTTGAAAGATCTGGGTTTTACATCGCATTTAATTTTGATTAGTAAACTCAACTGATGGAATATCATCTTAATGGATGAATTTCACATGCCTAATAAAATTACAAATTAGAAGAATTACAAGGCACAAAATACACACTGTTGCCACTGTGAGGGCACCAGGGCAACATAATTGACTGATCAATTGATTTCTGTTTAATACCATGCTTTTTATTTATCATAAAATGTTAAGTGTTTTGACATTAGAACTTTGGTAAAATCTTTATCACAAATACACAATATTTATATATATTTTCTGCTACGAGATATTTATTAGATCTGCATATGTGTTAATCTATTGTTGCTGTTACAATCAATTTATCAATCAATCAATCTATCTTTTGTACATCTTTGATGCCTTTTTGCATACTTTTATGTTAAATTGTTTTTCTATAAAATGTTTTTTGACATGAAGCAAGCACACCTGGAAAAAATATAAAATTTCTTGCGACCACTAATTTTCAGGTAAAAAATTTCTCACCAGATTCTACATACAGCGATTAGTGTTCGAAAAAAATCTTAAACATCAAGTAGGCCCTACTATAGGATTAACTTTTATGCGATAAATTTAACTATTTTCGGTTTGACATCAATATTGAAGTGGGGTTTTATACAAATTTATAATTAAAAAAATTTAAAAAAAAAAAAAAACATTTTTTTTTTTTTTAAAATTTCTCACCAGACATAGGATTTCACACGACCCATGGTCGCATGATTTTCCAGGCGTGGAAGCAAGCTGTACTGAAGACTATTTTACTTGAAGATGCCGGCATTTAGAGGGAGGAGCATGGACCTCATATTTTACTAAGACTTGGCAAGAGACAATGCATAGTCTCATCTGTAAATATCTTTCAATTTATAGAAATTGATCTATATACAAATGCACTGACGCAATATGCTAGGTACACAAATCAAAGATCCAGAATGTGTGCTTTATCTGGTAGACTTAGAACCGAGGAGTAATGTACATTTCCTGCATTAGAGCATTAAGCCTAACACTGTTTCAATTTACACCTTCTAAGCTTATATATCAATTAGCTGGGGGAGATACATGTACTCCCCATGGTAGAAATCTCTCCTTACCTCAACTCACTATTACTGTTTTACAGGTAAATAATCTAATTATCTGTTTTGACCATCTTGTTAGCCAGGAAACCAGGGACATAATTTGTTTGATGAACTGGGGTTTAAAATTGTCCTCAAAGGTATTTCACTTATCTCTCAAAGGACTGGGGTTTAACATTGTACTCAAAGGTATTTCACTTATCTCTCAAAGGATTGGGGTTTAACATTGTACTCAAAGGTATTTCACTTATCTCTCAAAGGACTGGGGTTTAACATTGTACTCAAAGGTAGTTCACTGGTCTCCAGTTGAACTGGGGTTAAACTTAATACTGAAGGGTATTTCACTTATTTCCCGAAGGACTGGTGTTTAACATTGTACTCAAGGGTATTTCACTTATCTTGCGATGGAATGGGGTTTCACACCGTACTCAAAGAGTTTTCACTTATCTCCCGATGAACATCGTACTCAAGGGTATTTCACTTATCTTGCGCTGGAATGGGGTTTAACATCATACTCAAAGGAATTTCACTTATCTCCAAAGGACTGGGGATTAACATCGTACTCAAGGGTATTTCACTTATCTCCTGAAGGACAGGGGTTTAACATCGTTTTGAAAGGGTATTACACTTATCTCCCAATGGAATGGGGTTTAAGATTGTACTCAAGGGTATTTCACTTATCTCCAGATGGACAGATCACTTCTCATTTTGCATGACTTAAATATGGAGTAAAATCAAAGGCAAATGTGAAAAAAAAACACGCCCCCAGATTGCCAAAGTCACCTCGTGTAACTTTCTGTATATACCATAGATCGACTGTGGGGCTAACCAAGGAAAATCAGTAGTCTGACGCTCCAACCTATTAACCATGGGGGCGGGACTACAAAAAAATGATGGAAGATACTGCTAGCCAAAAATAATTTCCCTAGCTTTTATTTGTTAAATATGATTAAAACAGGATGCCACAGATGACTTCATGGATTATAGTGTTGAGTAAATTTGAAAGTCGTGTTCACCGACTGTATTTCTGAATGATAGGAGTGTATTTCTGTGTATTTCTGTTAGAGTCGATTGACTGATTAGAGATTAACAGTGTGTATTTCTGTAAGAGTCGATTGACTGGTTAGAGATTAACAGTGTGTATTTCTGTAAGAGTCGATTGACTGATTGGAGATTAACAGTGTGTATTTCTGTAAGAGTCGATTGACTGGTTGGAGATTAACTGTGTGTATTTCTGTAAGAGTTGATTGACTGGTTGGAGATTAACAGTGTGTATTTCTGTAAGAGTTGATTGACTGGTTGGAGATCAACAGTGTGTATTTCTGTAAGAGTTGATTGGCTGGTTGGAGATTAACAGTGTGTATTTCTGTAAGAGTCGATTGACTGATTGGAGACTGTCCCATAAACATGCTGCCTTCAAGTAGACAGAATGATAAGACTGTCCCATGAACATGCTGCCTTCAAGTAGACAGAATGATAAGACTGTCCCATAAACATGCTGCCTTCAAGTAGACAGAATGCTCCCACCAGGCTGCTAGGACTGTCCCATGAACATGCTGCCTTCAAGTAGACAGAATGCTCCCACCAGGCTGCTAGGACTGTCACATGAACATGCTGCCTTCAAGTAGACAGAATGCTCCCAGCAGGCTGCTAAGACTGTCCCATGAACATGCTGCCTTCAAGTAGACAGAATGCTCCCAGCAGGCTGCTAATTTAAGACTGTCCCATGAACATGCTGCCATCAAGTAGACAAAATGCTCCCACCAGAGGCACACAAGGTCATCCCGGGGTGATTTTCTCCAGGCAGGGTCAAACCTGGACAAACCATCTTCATATAAGTGAAATACTCTTGAGTAGGACTTTAAACATTAATCAAACAACCAACCATCCAACAGAAATTAAGGTACTGTACATACTTTACAACCTACTCTTTTCAAAAGCAAATATATTCCCCAAAATGATTTTTACAAAGATTTTAGTTCCATTTTTCTGGTAAGATTATTAGCGGGTTTATTCCTGAGCACTCTAAATGTAGCCAGGAGTTAGGTACATGTAAAGTAGTAAATAACATTGTTTATCATTAACACATCTGTTACCGTCCAGAATCAAAAGACTACTATAATATATATGAAAAAAAAAACCAAGAGAAATTGGCAAGAGAACATGTAGGAGTATCTCCATTGTGGTGTGAATGACTCTCTTGTAAACTGTGTCTGTGTGAGGAGGATAAGTATAAATGTACACATGTAGTGTCATTGGACACAAAGAACTTCACATTTGCTCAATGTTTCAGCAGTATTATTCTCCTTAATTGGCAGGAGAAAGATGTCAATGAGCAGAAATACACCGGTCTGTTTGTGGTGACAAGTCACACTGTTCTACTACATGTACATGTATGTCATTCATTTTTCAAAACTTCAAATGACTTCAAAATTTAATTAAAATGCTTATCTGCTTTCACGTGTTTGCTGAATACATATGCTATAGATTACAATGGTGCACCTTTTTAAACAGTCTTGTTCTCATTATGCATTAAGCCTAAAAAAAATGTTTTGTTTTCTCAAACCCGACCAACCCTACGAAATAGCTCCGAGTCTAAAGTCTTTATTGGCCTTTCAAAAAAAAAAAATTTTTTTATCAAAAGACCTTTCCAAATTGGCATATTTGGTAGCAAAATCTTTTATTGGTTTTTTTTTTTCTCGGTCATACAAGCATCTGTATTAGTTTTATTAATATCTACTCTTTTGTACAATGTCTGCAAAAAAAACAAATTGACAAAAAAAATAAAAAATCCTGCCTGCCTAGCCCAATTTTTGTCAGGCCGTTAGAGGAAACAAAGCATTTTTTTAGGCCTTATAAAATAGTCAAGTGAAATCCCATGTCATGGGGAGTTGAGATTTCATTGAGGAGAAGACATGGGCTCTTGGTGGTTACCATATAATCTCTATATTCATTGAAATTATTTGCATACGCCAAGTTTATAATTAAATAATTCAAGTTGTGATAAATCACATTGGTACACGGATGTAGATTTATAATTTCATTTGATTGAAAACTCCCAGATAAGGTTGTTTGATAGGCCTTGATAACTTAGTTTCTGACTGGGTATTTAATCATAGAGTGGTATCTAGATGTACAATGTGTAAGTACATATAAGCATGGACAAGATAAAGACAATTACATGTGAAACTATCACACATATCTGGAGTTAAACCATCTGTCCACACAACTGAAGGTATACAACAAAAATACAAACATAGCGCCCTGAAGGTAGCATTCTGTTATTAACACTTTCCTTCTCGTTAACAAAGTTCTGTTTGAGTTCGGAAATTGCTTATAAGCTGTTTTACGTATTCTGAAATTCAATACAACTGAAAGTTTAGTGGCAACCATGGAATATGCTATGGACCTATTATTATATTGGATTTAAGCAGATTTTACATGAGCCAAATGAATTCTTTGTTTAAAAAAAATTTCAGTTGTTTTATGTCCATTGTGATACAAATAAAATACCTTCTAAAAAATACCCAACTAGTTACACAATACACTTATGGAAACCGTTTTATTTTCATTTCCTCTCTTTTTCTCCACCAGGTGAAATGTTAAACTTACACCAAGCAAAAACATTGAATCTGGCAAACTGGCACCACTGGCAAAGACAACCAAAAGACAATACAAAGACAACCACAAGACAAAACAAAGACAACCACAAGACAATACAAAGACAACCACAAGACAAAACAAAGACAATCACAAGACAATACAAAGACAACCACTAGACAATACAAAGACAACCACAAGACAAAACAAAGACAATCACAAGACAATACAAAGACAACCACAAGACAAAACAAAGACAACCACAAGACAAAACAAAGACAACCACAAGACAATACAAAGACACCCACAAGACAAAACAAAGACAATCACAAGACAATACAAAGACAACCACAAGACAAAACAAAGACAATCACAAGACAATACAAAGACAATCACTAGACAATACAAAGACAACCACAAGACAATACAAAGACAACCACAAGACAAAACAAAGACAACCACAAGACAATACAAAGACAACCACAAGACAAAACA
>JAVFBX010251622.1:0-10020 GCA_034783855.1 Mopalia kennerleyi | reverse complement strand
CCCCCCAAGAACACGTTATTGAGTTACAAAACGGCTTCACCTTAAAACGGAAAAATGTTCGGATTTCCAGAAACTTCCATGTGAATAATCTGATCTGGTGGCTTTAGAAAAACATAATTTAACAGCTAGGATGGAATTGTTTTGAAATATAATCCTGTAAAACCTATAACTATTCCAGTATACACAAAACCTGTTGTTAAAAAAATATTATTTCTGAATGTTATGTACTTAACCTTAAATTACACAGATATGGTAACATATTCTATAAAAGTTAAACAGTAACGTCAGTTTGTGTAGCATTTGGGGGGAGGGGGGGGGGGGCGGTCTTGTTCCATTCATTAAAATGTCACGGAGTGAACTAAATTTTCTAGAGTGTAACGTTAATGTTGGTGAAGCATCAACATAAAATAAGACCATAAAAAGACGAATAAAATGAGACAAACTATCGCTGCGTATACAGAACATTTTCCAACACTTCACAGGAAAATTACATTATCCTACATTGACATTCTAGTTTATTATTGAGCTACAATCTTAGATTAATGCTCAACAGTGTAAACGGAAATAGCTGTTTTCTGTTTTGCTTAAATGTTTACACCTAGTTTCATTGATTTGCGTTTAGTCTCACATATCTATGTTCAATGATTTTTGTTTAGTCTCACATATCTATGTTCATTGATTTTTGTTTAGTCTCACATATCTATGTTCATTGATTTTTGTTTAGTCTCACATATCTATTTTTATTGATTTGTGTTTAGTCTCACATATCTATGTTCATGGATTTGTGTTTAGTCTCACATATCTATGTTCATTTTTTTTATATCTAAAATAAACCCTGGGTCAAGTTAACGACACTTGCTTCAACACTGCAGAAAAACTATCTTTAATTTTCGCATGCTTGTACCTTAACCACCCTTATCCATTACTTGACAGTTTCTTTGAACAGTTAGTAGTGAGTAAATTATATTGGTAGACGGCGTGTTTGGGGTTTATGGAGACTTCCTTAGGATAACGTTTGTGGCAGAATTTGTCAGGTGTGAACCCACGTCAAATGTTTGAAACTAGATTTTTGTATTGGGCTGGATGGAAATTCGAGGCGTCATTATGGCTTGGTCTGCCAGAAATGGTAGCGTGCTTATCCACAGAGAGCCACTTGGGAGTCAATGACGGCATATCGATCGGGATGTTTCTCCAACAAGGCCTGTTATACTGGAGTAATCAAAGGAAATGAGATATAATTAAAGGTATCTGACCCACATTCAAAGGTCGACATGCCCTACAGCCCACAACAGTAACATAAGATCACTAGCTTGCATTTTTAAGCACGTTTCGTCCCATTTCGAGGCATTGGTGACCTTATGCTATTCATTAGCCTGCATAGGAACTTCATGAAACATGGTGTTGTCGAGTCTCATTTCTTGAAGTCTCTCTCCAGCCTAGCATGTCTATATGCCTCAAAGAGACACATTCGCCTATAGCAAGTGCAAAGCGGAAGGCTTGAAAATGCAAATCATTTAAAGTTCAACAAGAAGAGGCTGTATCCTGCAAAACCATAGCGCGTGTCTCTGTCTTGTTAATGCACATGCAGGTCAAACGCAATGTCTCCTTCATGCAATTACGAGGGTTTGCTAACAAGTTTAGCCTTCGATAAAGTTCCTGATAGAATTTTGTAGTACCAAGGTAAAGTCCGATGCCATGTTTACGGTTAACTCGTTTACATATGTATATATAACGACACTTCCAAAGGTAATTGTTCAACATCTGTCCTACAAGTGAAGACTGTATGACATAATACTCTGGGCATATAAGTACCTACTATCCTAAGCCATAGCGTCTGTGTGTATGACAACTCTAGATTACATTCAGCCTGTCAATCTCATTGGAACTACAGTATTGTCAAAGTCTAACAGTTACGAAATAACTTTAAACCTTCTTAGCATTTAAGTTAAAGTGGCTGTCCCTGTCATTGTATTATTTGTTCCTATAATTTTAACTGATTTATTTGTGTTTGAGGTCGAAGTCAGTGTTATTTTCCATGTCAGCGATGTTCCCCCAAAAGTAAATATCCGTGAATACCACATCACTAAAAGGTGAAAGTTTTTGGTCTGTTGGGAAAAGGTCCCCGATCCCAACTTGGATGTTTCTATGGTATTGTAAGACAGAATGACTACGTTAGAATCAACCCTTCACGCTGACAAGCAATTTCCTTTGAAAGATGGCTCGTACATTTCCCAATAAAAAGGTATAAATGTAACGCCATGTTTTAATATCAAAACGGAATGAAAGTTTGGATAAAACTACATAGACCTACATTTGTATGTATCATATAAAGTGACAGCCTTTAACATGTATCGGCAATGCAGACTACCATGTTTTAATCATAAAGTACCATCTAGCTTTTTAACGCTTTTTACTGTCTTACCAGGAATTGACGAAGCGGCGCTACTTTTACAAATATAAAAATTTGAAAATGTGTTATGTAGGTCAACATAAAATTGAACATTTTTATTCATTTTAAAATGATTAAACTTGTTAGTATTTTTATAATTTGTTTTAATTTTTATTTGGGTGATTGGTATCTTTAACAAGGGAATTGGATTGACCTACAGCTGAATGATATCAAAGCATAGTCCTGGTGTATTTATACACCTGTAATTTGCCTTGCTACGACCGTACAATTTACGCCGTTTTAGCGGCTATCACTACATATAGACATTCAAAATGGTACTAGGTTTATGTATGTAAGGCATGGAGGTAAGCCCGCTTCCGGTTTTAATCAAATGTGCAGACTACATGACAAGATACACGGAGCTACCCTAGGTATTTCTACTGAATTTGAGAACTTTAACTCGTTTAATTGCCCTGTAGTTGAATTTGAAGTGGGGCTAAATCGGGAATTTATTAAACTTACTAGTCTATTACAGGTTTAACTTCCAAATCGAATAATTTCAGTGTCCTTTTATTAAGTAAGCATACCGAAAAAGTGGAAATTAAAGGACTTTCAATTTTATTTCAAGTCGGCAGTACGGGTGGAAGAGAGAAAAGGATTTGGTTAGCAACAGATACCTGAACTGTATGTCTGTATGTTTTACAAAGATAATGGGCGATTTCAAGTCTCGTTTCGCATTTAAAATGCGTCAGAAATATATCAGTGTATCAACTATCATTGGACAGAGCTAATTGAACCCATAATAGCCTGTAATTTGAAACAAAATTGAAATTGCACAGTTATGAGCCATCTGACTCTGTATTTCTAAATAAGGCTACATTGAAAGATAAAACTCCGCATCTACCCTGGAGAGAGTGTACCACCATGGCGTTATACTTTAGTCTCCAACACATCCTCGCGTCTTTCAAATTTTATCCCTCAAACGTTGCTGTTTACCATAAATACACAACAGATATATGGACGATTGGTTGGCTTGTATAATTCACTTTCCCCTCTTTCCAATAACATTTACACGCTATGTGTTGTTTGCTTTCAATGGAGTGTAGAACTCCTGTAAAAAATCTGACTAATTTGGTGTGTTAATTAGGATAGTTATAAGTCTTTTTAAGCTTCAAGAACATACATCTTCCAGAATTGACAGAACTTTCATGATGATATTATTATAATATTCCGGTCAAACCAGAATAATGCCAAGTGACCTTAAATGAGGACGAATACGGTCGAGGTATTTCACTTTTTGTCGTGGCCGTTATGCGACATATTTATCACCGAGAACATGCCCGCCTCTGAACTGTTATATATAACAAGGTAGGTCTACAACTTCTGTTAAGTCCACCTTGTTTGCTTTTATGAATGATTTAGAGAGAAACGAATACCTGTCGTCCGGGCGTTACTTCGTAAGGTATGCCGGTTAATCTTTGTGGGTTTCGTTAGTTGATTTATGCCATGCAATAAAAGACATGCCAGATTATGGATACGGACATTGATAGGAGTCACAGGCTTTTCTGTGTAGACTAACCACCAGCCGGTTCCGATTTTACAGAAGATCTGATATATACAACACATTTTGTGAAAAGGGGCTTTGTTACACCTCCGGGGCGCTGTATGTTAGCGTACGTTCAGTTCTATATGCAATATCGCTAAATATAGAACACACTGCGGTGTGACCTTAACGAACATGCTAGGTGTATCCCGGTTTGAAGAACTGAAAACTGCTCTGATAATATAATGAAAATGGGGTTTGCTGACGACTCCGGGGCTGTGACGTCTAATATATTATTTACATGACTAACCTGTTCGCCTACTTTATTTACAACTGGTCCTAGCCATAGTAGGACAACCTCTACCGTAAAATGGCTTGTTTTCCTCACAAGAAAACCCGCTGTAATGAGGCCGTGTTGCTAAACGAGGCGTGTCGATAGTGTTTAGCTGTGTAATGGTGCGACACATGATGTTACAGATGACAACTACACATTCAAGCTGATTACAGTGAAATCTGGAATAGTAACTTCGAAAACGAAATGTAAATCTTTCAGTTACCGCGCCTAAAACTGCTGAGTTGGGGAGACGAAAGTTGTCAGACGAGACCGTCAGTGTAACAGGGGAAGAGAATCGGGTTTTGTCACAAGAATAACTAGCTCAAATTCCTACAGGTTTTCTCTAGGTGTGTAGCCGTCAAGTAATATCGTGTATGACAAAAATGAACAGGGTTTCAATTGCATGCTGTATTACAAACAGGCTATGATTTTCAGAGATCGGCTACACTTTATTTTAGAAATCGATATATTAAAGTCATTGAGTTATTATGAATTTGTTTTGTATGTCTTCATAAATATTCCAGGATCGATCGTGTGAAGTCCCGACCTATAAGAAGACAGCCAGTAGCTTTGATCCATTTTACCCATTGCTTAGGATATATATCTTGTAACAGATTTGTTTGAAGTAAGCTCATTCCGCTTAATGTGTCACACCTAATGCATCTCAGAAATAATACAGCAATTGCATTATACACATTAAAGAGTGGAATTATTTCAAGATGCAATATCCATAACATAAAAAAATAGCTAAAATGTTATACGATTAGTCTTTTTCGACAGTCAATTTTGGGTGTTTTTTTAGACTGGGCTTCATATACTGTTGATATCAGTTTGCGTCAAAAGTGTTCAACTCAATTTCCCAAAACAGGCCCGTTAATGTACGGGCGTATCTCGCAGTTGTAACGAACTGTTATGACATGAGCTAGGCTTGCTTTCTTGATAATGTCAAAGCATTTGACATTTAAATTTTTTCAAATGTCTCTGTGCACTGCGTTTAACAAGAGAAGGCTATTACTGCATGCAGCTATAACGGGTGAATCATTGGAGTCCCACACATACACTCGGTGAATTTGTTTCCCGATGCAACGTAGCTACAATTAACCCATTTATGTATCATCGGAGACAGGTGCTGAATTATGGGCGCTCCTGAAGCTGGGATGATGTAGTAAGATTCCACACTACAGCAGGTGCTTACATTCAATGGCTAAATGTTCATAATTTCACATCGGTTATGTCAAGCATCATGCTTAAAATATATATAAACATGGAAACATGAGCACTTTTCCAGTGGTTTATGTTCAAATGCAAGGAGTTTAAGCGTAGTGTTCTCTTTATAACTACAAATCGATTTAAAGTGGAGACCAGCAACTGACTGATTGCTGTTCAGCTTGTCATTAATGTGGTCCCAGACTGCAGACAAGCTACGAGCTGACGATAATCTCACTGCCGACGATGATGATCTCTGACTGGGAAATTTCGCCATGGTTAACTATAGGCGTGCAATAATCGTAAGGCATTTTGTGAAAGTGTTTACACCATAGCTATGTCATAACCAGGCATGTACCATTAAAGTTCATTTGTGATTCTAAAAAAACCCTTAATGGAAATGGAATATGTATACTTACTGTCGTCGAAGATCTTGATTAATCTCTTGGAGATTTCTCACTTCAATTTCAAGACGTGATTTTTCCTTGGCGGTATCATCCAAAACTTCCCGCACTTCTCTAAGCTCTGTTTCGTACATTGCTTTGATGGCAGCCGTTTCCTTGCCCCATTTTGACTTCAGATCGCCCAACTCTGAGGATAATTTTTTATTCTGAGCTTCCAGGAATCGTACTTTTTCAATGTAATTTGCCAATCTTTCGTTTAAATCTTGCATGTCCTTTTTCTCCTTGGCTCGATTTTCTTTAACACCCGATACGTTGGAATTTGACAGCTTTGTATAGGAGCCATCGCCCATGGCAAGAGGACCGCCTCCTGCGCCATACGAATAGGTAGCTTGATATGAGTAGCCGCTGGCTGGACGTCCTGCGGAGTACGTAGGGGTGAAAGAGGACCTTGATTTGACGGTGGAGGACGATGATGTAGATCGTGGTCCAACACTTGATTTATACCTGATAGGGTCATCGTTGGCCATATTTGACGACGATGACGTCGTGATGACCGTCCGCTTCTCTGACATTGCAGATTGAGACATTTCGAACCTGCAGCTATTCTACACTCCAACTACAAACAAGTGTTATTGACAGCGTTTTTTCCTAGCGCTTTAAATCGTATATAACAGAATAAGTTATACCTACGTTACGGGTCAGTTCGCTCAGGAATGATCGGTCTAAAAATTGTGTTACAACGTCACAGCGTCTAGTTATAAAGCGACTTTAACTATCTCACCCAGTTTCGCGAGATTCCTTCTTTCTACCTGGGCTTAACAGACCTACCTACGTTCCCAATCAACTGAGCAGTTTAAGCGAAGCTACTCTTCCCTACTAACTGTCAACGAACTGTCAGTGGCCAAACCCCTTACCTGAACTAAGTTATAGCACTAGTTGACAAAGTATTGTACTTCACGATTGGCTGATGTGCTGTCACGTGATATAGGGAGTCCCTTTCAACAAAACCTGTTGTGATGTCGGTCTATTATTAACCGGCCCTAGTTCAGACAGTTGTGAAGCAAGCGAGGTCACGCTTTCACTCTCACAAAATACTTCAGCCTGGCTGTTAGTCGTAACACTTGCTATATAATTTGCAATTGACCTAGAGGTCTAAGTGGCCCCCTATAGTTGTACGGTGAAGAGTCACTCTAATGTTTTAACGGTTAAAATACACATAGGAACCTCACCATGATTTGTCACGTTTGTACATGTTTAGTGGCATGACGAATGTCGAATGTTTTAATTAATACTGGTTTAAATTATCACATCGACTTAATTAATTATAGTATATTCAGCTATTATAAATATCGAAAAGATAAATAGCGAGATGCACAATCCACAGCTTTATATATTCTTTAATATGTGCAACTTTTACATGCGTCTGTTGCAAATTGCGGTTGTGGTATGTATGTTTATTATTTATTACTCTTTAATTTTTAATGTAAAAGGTTGACGAAGGCTTTGCAAGAAATGTACTGCAAATTGCGAAATGCATGGCCAGCGATTAATTTCTTAATACAACGTGCCAAATTTGAGGAAATCCGACATAAACATAGGCTTTATCGCCCAGATAATAGCAATATTGCACAATCAATATTAATGTGATTACGTTGGATTACATATAATACATGCCTCTGGCAGAAGCATAAAGTTGAATTCTATCCAACTAACATTTTATTTGGAACCTTGACAAATGCTGCTACATTGTGTAGATTATTCAACGGTGCTTGACACTTTAATACATTAATCTATTCTGCTTTGCTACCTAAACTTTGTCAGATCAATCGGGCTGTACCGGTAAAAATTTGCACACAATTTCGTACTATAAAAGTCAGATTTTACAAATATACCTTAAAGACAAGGGGTAATAAAATGATCCCTTGCCTAACGCCAGCAGAGTAGGAGTGTATTCCAAATTTATAATTGGTGTTCTAATGTCCTTTAGTTTGCCACAAAAACCCCAAAACCTCTTCTTTGTCCAAATTGCCGTCTTGGGTAGGTTTAACAATGTTGACTGTGATGTCGTTAATGGACTACATGATAATCATATTTGGTTTCTCTCATTGAGTAAACCTATGATAATTCTTTATACGACAAGAAATAATTAATCTAGTGTATCAGAGAAGCAATTAAATATCTTAAAATTTATCTAAGTCTATTAGATTGCTCAATGTTTGAGGAGGTCAAGTGTTTTTTTAAATTCCCTAATTTTTCTGAAAGTCAACTAAAATTCTGAGTTACCATAAAGGCCAAATGGAATACAGAATGTTTAATACGATTTCACAATAAATTTAACTCATCGTTATCAGTTTCAACAGCCTGGCAGCTTTGTATATTTGTAATGTATGTATGTACATATGTATGTACGTATGTATGTATGTATATATGTATGTACCTAGACCACTCGGCCACCCGGCCTTCTACTAGTGGCTGAGTGGTCTAGGTGGCCGGCATTTGCTGCTGGCGATTCGGTACCTAACTCTGAGGGTCGTGAGTTCGATTCCCGGACTGGTTTCAACATCCAAAATATTCTGAACTAGAATCTGTTCAAACTAAGAAAGTGTTATCCCAAAATAACGAAAATACTCTTAATCTTCGCTTTCTAAAAAACACAAAAATTATTTATATGAAGATAACGTTATATATATATCTAGACGATTAATCCTACTCGATTAATTAATCTTATGTTCTCGATTAACTCCCGGAGAGAAGTTTCTGAATCGATCTTAATCTTGAATTGTTATGGACACTCTACAGGCATCTCGAAGAAAATAACGACGTACATGGTAAAAAATACATTTGGCAAATTTGCAGCAAACCAGATTTACGGAAAAAGTTAAGAATACATCAAACCGCAAAATTATTCAGCACAGTAATAATAATCCTGTCGAATATTTAATTATTTATATGTTATAGAGGTGTAGGCAATGTAACGTGTATAGTCCACTAAACCATTCAATCAGTTACATGTTATAGAGGTGTAGGCAATGTATACCCTGTGTATAAAACAGTGCAATACTTGGCTCACTACTCAAATCCATTGGTAATGTCATTTGTATTTAGAATTCGGTCTATTAGGTAATTTTCAAGCTAACAGAGGCGGCTTTTCAACAAATCCTGGAATAGGAATGTGTTTCTTGGCGCTACCCGAGTTAACTGGATAGAGAACTGTGTGTGTAAAAACTGAGTTGATCAATTCCCCCTTCAATATCTTCAGAGACCTTCATGCGTGTATGTAATCCAATTACTTATAATCAATCAACATTCTACATCAACTCCAGCACTAAACTAATTTTCCCATTTAAACGAGTTTCCTTCAAACGTTCATCTACATAAAGTCTTCGCCTTAATTCTGCACGGCAGTTAAAGGCTGGGGACTACGAATGCTAACTAAACGATAAAAATGTGTAGATTATTCTTCTATTCCAGAGGCCATGCCTGGTGAAAAGGTGACATCAAAACTTAAAATGTGCACAAATTTCTGCTTTTCAAAACCTACGGGAAGTGGGGCGTTACCCTGTGAGAACTAGGACGACCTAAATCTCACAATATAAATGCATACTGACATACTTATTTAGACTTTTGTTTGGAGCATAGCAACTTTGTCTTCACTAAGCACTGGAGACAGATTAATTTTTCAACAAATCACATCACTTCACTATATGCTTGTGTTAGGCAATAACTGTTGCAATACACCGTCGTCACATATGTGAAATACATTTAAGGACGACGTAAGACACTAATCAATTAATTAATAAATCTATTTAAAAGAAGATTCAGATCATTTTATTGTGAATCTTTTTTTGGCAGTTTCCGTATTCTTTTGTGTGTTGGGCAACTTGCACCAAATTAGAACAATTGATAATGAAGTTACTCATTAATTCCTTGTGTTTTATTCATATCATTTTCTTTGCCATTATAAAACGCCTCATGAAGACAATAAAATTCATTTAAAGTGTAACTCCGGGCTGCAATAAAATGCATATAGGTAAAACGGGCTCCATTTCTTGCGTGAATTATGCTCTCTAATTTTATAATAGAGTTATATCCATTTTATAATTCGATCTTCAACATTGGGTAATGCTTGATCTCCGTAAAATTC
>JAVFBX010251611.1:0-10020 GCA_034783855.1 Mopalia kennerleyi | reverse complement strand
TTTGACCAAACGTTGTCGGTAACTATGCCTGTACCTTTTTAATTTTAATGTACACAAATATAAATGGTCTTCAAACGTAAGGTAAGCAACAACCACTCGGTGCACCAAACCAAACGATAACCTTAATACAAGCAGCTAAACAAAAGAATGTTGAATTTTGAATTTTTTTCTCTCACTATTTCCTTAGAAAATATCTGCAACGAAAGTGTGCTGATAAGTGAACATTATAATCAAATAAATCAGCGAAATGCCAAAAATTCCTTAAAATGAGTGGAATGGTTAGAAACAATTCTACAGTCTGTTGTTTATATACCTTTCACTAAACACCAGTAAAGTTAATAAAAATACGCAAACCGTCAATGTGTTCGCCATTCAATCTTATTCGTGTCTATCTTTTTCGCTACTGCCAACAGCCATGTTAATTTTTGAGGCATATGAATGGGTATTTGTGTAACGAATTTCTAGTCAACGCTAATGAAGTGGTGCCCGAAGGACATCTTCTGTCAATTACTCCACTCGTTGCTTGTAAGACACAAAGAGGTAATGCAAGGCATTTGTCAATGTAAAGAATGGCCCATCTGCCAAAGCAGCTAGGTTTAAGAAGAAACGTATTTTGACCGGGATGTTCAAACAGTTGAACAATATCACGTATAGTATAGAATATCACAGTATAAAAGAGATCGAGGACAGCACCGTCTTGAATACCGCAGTATAGACTGAGGACAGCACTGTATTAAATATCGCAGTATAAAAAAAGAACGAAGTCAGCACCGTCTTGAATACCGCAGTATAAAACAGACGGACAGCACCGTCTTGAATACCGCAGTATAAACAAACTGAGGACAGCACCGTCTTGAATACCGCAGTATAAAACCAACTGAGGACAGCACCGTCTTTAATACCGCAGTAAAAAAACAGCACTTCATGATCATTGTTGCCTGGTGTCTGGTTTTCAAAACTAGAGCTTAGTCACTTGCATTAATTCTGAGATTGACGTTTGGTGTACCGTATAAAATAGGGCTACAAATAAATAGGTTGTGTGCATTCAATCGTCCCGATATGGAACTTCATTAAAATTTGTCGTCCAACAAGTAGCAGTTTATTTCCAAGCCCGCATTAACCTAGATTAGGGCCGTCATCGATCTGCTAATGACCAGGCACGTTTCCTGGCATTTATGCTTTTTCTGCGAATTAAAGTGATATTTGATTGGTCTATTGCTTTTTTATATCGATATCCTCGGTCTGACAAGCGAAACGTAATAAACCTGACAAGACTTCGTTATAGCAAAATTTACACTATCTGTTTTGATACAATATACCTGAATCATGATTATCCACTTACTCCTGCTTCTTACATTATCCGCGCCTCCAATAACATGCCCGCGTAGATTCATTGTGTCACGACATAGCGTAACAAGAAAATGTTTTTTATTTTATCAATTTATAAACACCATATGTGCACTGTGGAACGGTCGTTGAACCAATCTAAATCCGATAAGAGTGAAATACAACATGTTCGTCTAAAAACCTTGGTACTTAACCATCTGTCGATGGGTTGGGAACGTTTTACTTCCAGCGGTGATCGTCGTAAGTGTTTCGGATAAGAGCCTACCATTACCCTAACAGGGTATGTCGTCTGGAATATGGCGCAAGCCGTCCAGTTACATTACAATTCTGCTGGCTGGTATAGAGGTCTGATCAGATATGTTTCATGTAGTATGTGACAAAGCGAACTAGTCAAATCAGGGCAATATTTATAGTACGATTTGTTTAGAGGTTTTGGTTAGCCCAGACACTGGTTGTAGGCCGCATGTATCATCCTGTCACTAGCTAATCCTATCACGATAAACTGTCGGGCCTTTACTGAAAACCGTGGCTATATAGGATCAATATAGTATTTCCTCTATTTTCCTTTCCAAGGATGCAACTGACAAATTGCCGACTCAGCCATGACGTTAAAAAGGATTAAAGTTAATATATGATTGATTCTAGCCATTACGGAAATCATTAATTGCCCACTTATCTTCAGTAGTATTCTCTTTTGAATGTTTGTGGCGACAGTTTTGTGACACGGGATAAAACTCACTTTATCACATACAGTTTTAACCAACTTTTGCATGGTATTTATATGCATTGCGTTGCACTGATAATAACTTATATAAGTAATTATATAAATACTTAATTTAATTGAATTTACATTATATAATTAAAACAATTACATTGCTTTAATTTAACTTATTTAATAAATATTTAATTTAAGTAGTTTTAGATTGTATAATTAAAACAAAAAAAGGCTTGAATGCATTTTGGTTCCAATATAGTAGTTTTCCACTGAAGGCTTGCCAAGGTACACTTAGTATTCATGTGTATGAACTTTGTATTTACTGTCTTCACACCAAGTGTAGCGGGTGGTTGGAGGGGCTTCATGTTGCGCTGGCGCTCTCGGAGCTAAAGGGGAACAGACAGCCGATCTGTTCGTGGTGTCTGTATGGCGCCCTGTTATTGTCCCGTCTTGTTTGTTGCCAGTGGTGTCGAGGTTGGTTTCCTTCACCCATTGGGCTTGCACGTCGTCATATAAGTTAAATACCCTTGAGTACGGCGTTAAACCCCAATCAAACAAAGACACCAACTGTATATGCTTGAATAGTTTTACATTTAATATCGGACTTCTGTCGGACATAAACTGAAGCTTGACCGCAATAATCACAGTAGAATAGATAATACCATGTTCGTGTGCTGTTTAAATCTCAACATTGTACACAAAATTTCCCCGGCGCTTCTTTTGTCTATCAGAATTTCGCTTACAATATCGATCACATTAAATAAATGCTATATTTTGTACAAATTTTACAGTTGCATTTTATTCCATTTCGTTTTAGACCGATTCACATGATGACACCGCCGATAGTTACGTTATCATTTATTCCATTACCAGCAGGAGTTCCTTTGACCATGCTGTTGACATACTGTATAAACTACGGAAACAGGACGCCAACAAATCGTCTATTATCATCGCTGCCAACAAGAGTGACTTGGTCAGGACTAGGCATATCACAACAGAAGGTGGGATGCTATATATTATTTTATATTCAAGGACAGAAAATACATTTTTTTTTTAAATGTATCTTTTAGTATTAAAATTATTCAGCAGCATAATCCTGTACAGCAAGGTTCTTTCAATACACTGCAGACATAAAGTGATTTCAGCTCTGTGCTGTTCTGGTGCGCTAAATAGTACGATTATTCTCCACAAACGTCTCTCCTCGCAGTTTAAATTTATATCCCGTTACAGCATGATTTCACTTGAAACACACCTCTTTTAGACGACGAAAAACATTTGTAAAATGAAGAACTCGTAGCCGTGGTTCAGTTCAACAATGAGTTATAAAGTGTACAACATAAAAATAATGTACAGTGCACGACAAGAAAAGTGATATTGCAAGACATCAAACTTAATTACAGTGCCAGGCATTATAACAAGTTACACCAAAATGCGTTGTCCTTGCAATTGCAATACGTTATAGCCCATGGCCCGGTTGCGCGAAGCGCTTTTAAATTGACTCCACTATTAGATGACGTCACGCCATTTTGAAGGTCTGTCTCTAACCCGGTATTAGCAATTTAATCTGGTGTTAGTGGCTAATCGTCTTTCAGACAACTGGCCCCAGGACTAGACAATCAGCTATAGCGCAATACACCGCAGTCAGTTATTGTGTGAAACACCACCTGCAGGATGTTAGCATAGTGTAGGACATCACAATATATTGAGTGCAACCAAGATGTGAAACATTTACATAATGTTGGAATGTTTGCTCCGTTTCTAAATAATTTGTTTTGTTTGTTTGAATGGGGTTTAACGTCGAACTCAAGGGTATTTCACTTGACGGATTGTCCGCTTCAAACTGTTCCTGGCCCTATTGTGGTGGAAAACCGGGAGAAAACCTCGTAAAACCTTATATACTTTCCTTACCCAGAGGGCGCTAGAAATTAGAATATATATCAAGTACCATCACATAAGTATGGTGCAATACAATCACAAACACGATGCTGTCGGCGACCATAACGGTTTCGTCTGTCCTGGATTTGATTATTGCATTTTAATGACAGTTTTGTTAAATTTGTTTGTTTTTCTTTTTTACTATTAAACTATGTTTAATCGATATAAAGTTTTTTCAGTAGCCAAATAACTTATATATTCTTCTTTTTCAGAAGGAAAATCCGTGGCTAAAACATACGATTGCAAATTCATTGAGACTTCAACAGTTCTAAATCACCATGTTGACGAATTATTGGTGGGGATTCTCAGTCAACTGAGACTTAAACATGAACAAAACCCGAAGAGTCCAAAAGAGGTGTCCTGTTACAAACATGGTGCCAAATGTCTCATTGATAAAATCTTTCGAAAGGACAAATCAGAATCCAAGTCATGTGAAAATTTATACGTGCTGTGAGCGATAATAAATTGGAATATCCTTAACAGTACTGATTTGTACAATTTTGTAAAGAAAGATTTTGTGCTGTAAAATAAATTATCAAGAAATGGACTGTACATGTGTGTGCTATACAGATTTTTCAGAAACTAGATTCGAATCATTTACACACAACGCTACATCTTACACCATGGAAACTAGTTTTTGAAAATTGACATCTGGGACTTATATGGCGTCGGAACATGAAGCATCTACTGAAGGATCAGCGTTCATTGCTACGTGAGAAAGACTCTGGGAGACTTAGAAATGCTTCCTCTGATAACATGGTTTGAACAGACATGTGCTAAGCTGGTTAGGTTACTGAAAACACCACAACCAGACAAAGGGGGTGATAGAAATATTTTAGAATGTGGCATCAAATGAAAAATCCTTCACATAATAGTGAGTTAAGATTTCACTTACCATGGTCACCACTCGCGAACGTAGGGTTTCCATACCTGGTCATATTTACAGACACTCCAGTGCTGCATGGACATTTTATCTACTCCGGTTATAGCTTTACAACCCTAACTTTGAAATGGCATGTGCTTGTCTTGTATTTGCGCTTTTACTCTCTTTAATCCAGATCCTAGAGATGTGTTCATGGTGGGTTTATGTATAAGACAATTTACTGATAAAAAATATGACACAGACGGACTACAAGCATGGTTAATTTTTTCTCTTGCATTTCTCTTCTGTAATTGTGAAGTAGAGGAATAAAGAGTGGTACAGTATGCTGCTATTATACATTGTCGGCTAGAATTATGTTAATACGAATAATATGGAGTTGCTATGCTGTACAAAGGAAGTCTCGATCTACATTGGCCTACATATCATTCAATTGTACATATAAACTGGGCCGTTGTAGGCCCTATTCATGCACATTGGTGAAAAAATAGAATCAGACAGCAGTAATATCGTGCATAAAACTCGAATTATTTCGAAATTATTCACTATTTCTCATGGCGAAAATGACACAGCAAATGCTCTGATACTCCCGCGGTCCTTTTTATTGAAATCAATTCGTGTATGAAAACTTATGTAGATGTCAACTATATTGGATCAACTTCAAAATTGTTCCCCACATGATTTGTTACAAAAAATGCTTGTATAGGTAAAAATATGTATATAGCTCATCATGGATAAAATAATGCATTTGCGTGGACGATATCATGGACTGTTAATTGCTTGTTTATATTACAATGTTCTTTGAAATGATTCCCTTGTTTAGTATAAACCCTGCCACCAGTGTTTATTTCACATTACTTAATTTCCACAGCTAGAGCAAATGAATGGCTCATCAAAACGCGCTCCGTTATAAACGCATGTCTTGCATTGGTCAGATCGACAAAGTGCCAACAATTTTTCAAAAAGTTTTTCTTAAAATTTCTGATAATTGTTTTTGAAAGATCACTAATGCAAAATGTTTCGGCTTTGTGGTGTTGCTGTTTTAAAGGTATATATGCTAGGTTTGTCTTCCAATGTATTCTGAGCTGAACACAAACATCAGCATTACAATTTACAAGTCTTGTTCTTTATTCGCTTGAATATGATATAGATTTGAACAGTTATAGTGGAAGACCCATTAATCAGCTGGATAACAACCCCAACGGGATTTGTATCTCAGAAATTTGAGAATTTATAATTGAATTGAAGTGTCAGTCACTGTATTTATTCGAGGGCCCAATGTTGACGGTCGTTATGGTGCAACGCTTTCTACTGTATATGTCATTTGAAGAGGGGCTTATTTTTCTGTAAATTTTGCGGGTTAAATGGCGAATATTAACGCATTTGAACATTCACGAGCATCGCTAATATCTCATGGCAGACGGACTATAATTATTTTATGTGAACTTTTGAATAAAATACTATTCAATATTCCTTCCTTGAAATCAACGGCGCCTGCATTTTCATGTCGGAGATGAACCAATACGCTATTCGCCTCAACACTGAACCCTTTTGCATAGTGCAAACACCAAAAAACCTAAAACATGGTATGTGCCTTACCAATATATTTTTAAAATCTTTCGGATTTGTACTAATGGTATTTAGTTTTATCATAACAAACGGGCAGTGAAAAGGGGTGAATTGTTAACAGTTTTCAGCTAATTAAGTTACTCTTGGAGAATCACCTGGATAATGTATACAGTTCCATTTCATTTTGATTTACTGGACACGAGTTAACAGCCAGCCCCATTGATCTTGTTTATCAAATACATTTGAAACAAAATAAATCTAGCAAAGTTTTTACAAGTTTATACCAATATTCACTGTTCGGGAAACATTCATTGTCGGTGAATGGGCGTTGTGTTGGTTGTGGTTTTTTAAACTATTCTCCCAAGTTATCGCCTTCACTTATTGCCTTATTACATGTGTATCTTTAAACTTGTCCCTGTATTCTTTTCAGGATTCCCACGCTCTATATCTGGATGGAATATAAATTGAGCTTTTTGTCTTATAATTTATATGTTTACTTGTACATCCCCGGATATGTATTTAATAAATTAACCATGTTGTAAGTGTTAACTGTTTGAAAAGGACGTTGGACATATTGTTGCTGTTTTATACTCGAAAGTTCACATCAAATCCAACATGTGGATACGTGCAAGGCGCGTATTTTACACTACTGTGGATCAGGGTCGTGTCAGTTTGATTACAGCGTTTAATTGTCTCTAATATTGGATTATGTGACGAACACAATCTTATGTCCCCGTTAATGCCTTATGTATAAAGACAAATTGTTAAATTTGATCAGTTGTGAACTTTGGTAAACATGCTATTTTCAGGAATATTATATATTTGTGTCTCCGTGTATATTAATTTGTACTCAACCGTGCTGTCCGCCAGTTGCCAGCTTGTAACTGTATTCAGATAAGATTGTACATTGACTGGACCAAAGATGTTAATGTGTGTTCTGAGGAATAGCTGGTTCTATGTCTTATTTTGCCAACAGAGAAACCAGAGTTGAAAGCCTTGTTTGTTATGTATTTCGTACACATATACATTAGATGTAAATATCCATCTCTATATCGGTGTATGTTATATTGTAACTATATTTCTGGGGATAAAATGTTGTTGGTGCTATCTCCCATTATAACAAAATTGGACATAAAACCAGTTCATAATGAACCCACGAATTATGTTTGAAATAAATGTTATATTCCCGAATAACTTCATGTATTGTTGTATTTCTTATTACCTGGTTTTCAGCTATTATATCTGTCATCCATTGGCTCAAACTTTGTGTGGCTTGATAAGCAGGCTTGTTTCTAGCCATCTCTAATAACAAAACAAATTAAATGAAAGATACAAGTTTACATCTAAATAAAACGTGTAAATTACAGCAAACTGATAAGAGAAGGCTTTATCAAAGTTCGGTAATAAGTAACGAGGTAGCACAACTAAACCATATTAATAAATATCCTGAATTTAAAATACTCAAGATCAGAAACTCAGAATAGGGGTTAAAATGTCAGTTACTTCCCCTTTTTTCATTCTGAAAAAATAATGCAAATATCATGTAATGTAGCAGTTATAGGATTTCGGCAAAAACTTTGGCTAAACTCGATTTAATGAAAGGGGAGGGTTTTGTTCTACTATAACACGTACGGCAAGTGAACAAAATAATTCTCAAACTAGATCTACTATACCTGAAAGACTGTAATGACTTTGGCCTAATTGCGAGTCCCAGCTATGGACAAACCAACATCAGTATGTCCGGTATCGCTGGATTGATAGACAGACACTTGACCCCATGTTTAGGGAGATTTTATTGATATGTCCGCGGTGAGTGGCCTACTTCTACTGAATAGCCGGACACACACTTGTTCGCTGTGTTGGAAAATGAATGTCCCTTTAAAGACAGTATGTTTACTACGCTTGATGCTGATTTTAGGGAAAGAGTAAAGCTCCCATTGGAAGTCAACTATAGGAGTGTCCATAGAAACTCCCCTATAGAGGTATCCATGGGTACTCGCATATCCAGATATCCCTGGGTACTCATCAAGTAGTATCTCCGTACAATGGTATCGATATGTATTTGGGTTCTCACCTATTTCGGTAGTATCCCGTACTATGATATCGATATGTATTTGAGTACTCACCTATTTCGGTAGTATCCCGTACTATGATATCGAAATGTATTTGGGTACTGCTCTATTTCGGTAGTATCCCGTACTATGATATCGATATGTATTTGGGTACTCACCAATTTGGGTAGTATCCCGTACTATGATATCGAAATGTATTTGGGTACTGCAGCTCTATTTCGGTAGTATATCCGGACAATTATACGAAATACTAGTATACATGGGTACTCCTATATGCAGTATTATCCCTGGATATTCAAATCGATATATTCCTGGGTACTCACATAGTGTGGTGGTATCTCTAGACAATTATTTCCAGATACCCCTGTGCACTGACCAATTAGAGTAGTATTCCGGATTCTCTTATCGAAATATAACTGGATACTTTGAATATCCCTAGATAAACATGTGTTTACTTCTTGAATAAGCATCCGTGAATCATATCGAGATGTATAACTGGCTATATACTCGCCTATCGAAGAGCCTCTGGATTAACAAGCTTTGAGCTCTTCTAGTGTCTTGGCTTCCTCTAATTATGAAAATGTGATAAACACAAGAACATGTATACATATATAACACAAAGCTCTAGCATGCTGCGGAATATTAGAATAACAATTACTACAGTTGTTATGCTCAAGGATAAAGGGAAGTTTTTTAGCAAACTAATATTTAAATGCATGTGGCCATTGAATCCCCAACAATAGGCTCCCAATTGGAAGCCTGAAATATGAGGCTTTCACAAAGCTCTGCAGCTTAAATGACCTTAATTCTACCAGCGTTTTTTCACGTAATATTTCATAACCTGCCAGGTATGCACTAGTTTAGTACACGACCCGCTGACCTGATAACAAATAATTAATCTATGCAGTAGACTTAATGAAGCTGGAGAAATGAGCCTCTCATCAGTGACCTTTATTTAATAATATATGACGTCATCATAATTATTCCTATGTGCTAGGCCGATCGTGCTCCTGTCATTTGCAAAAACTACAGAACACACAATACAAGAATATGTGTGCATAATGGTTGTGGCTTGATTAATAATTACAGGAAACATAATACAAAAAAATGACAAACGCTGTTCTCGGTGCATGATATAGATTAAAATAACACAGGTATGTATGAACGCCGCTTAGTTAGATAAAAATGCTTAGTGTAACATTATTACACAATTCACGCAAATGAAATCATATTTTGCAAGTGCACAGACCTCAATTAAAAGTAAAAAAAAATTCTGGCAGAATTGTAGGGGAGGTGGTGTGGAGTTCTGGGTCGCTTGAAAATTGTTAATTTTGATGGGAATAGTATAGGGGACCGCACAACCACACTACACAGAGGCCCATTTCCTTTTGCCAAGCGGAAATGATCCCTTCAGTTGTTTACGAGTTATGCCTAGTTCACACCAACGGCGAATGCCGCGCTTTAAATCGGCGAGCAAAGCGCCATCATTTTTGTTTACTTTT
>JAVFBX010251600.1:0-10020 GCA_034783855.1 Mopalia kennerleyi | reverse complement strand
GTCTGCTAGTTCAGTCATATAACCCATCAGCTATATGCCTTCAAGAAAGTCACTTGAAAACCTGTGACAAAGATAAATTCACTCTTAAAAACTTTTCCCTTTATAGCACTTAAGCTGCATTGCCTTTAGTACGGATCCGGTCCGATTTTGCGGATACGGAAAAAATCACTTTCATAGAATTTTAGTAAGAGTGTTTCCTTATGTGCGGGTAAGGTTCTCTATGCGGCGTCCGGTACGGTTTTGTTGAAACGGACCATGTCGCGATCGGTACGGACACACATGTGGAACCGTATGCGTATCAATGTTTTTTCTACTTCTACGAACCTTGACAATACCGGTGCCATGTTGAAAAGAGATCCCTTCCGTTTGATAAGGATACACAACCTGCCGTGTGCCATGTCTGATCCCGGACCGGATCCGTGCTAAGGAAATACAGCTTTACTCTGATGATATGGAGAGAGCTACTAGCGGCTCCTCCATATGCATCAACACAAATCTTTTCCACAGTCCTGTGGCTCTTGACACTGAGCTACAGGCTGTGGTCGTTCGTGTTTCATTTCAAAACTGTTACTTTATGTTCTATTTATGTTCCACCCAAATCCGTCCTTTCAGTAAATAAACTTCATAATTTAATAGAACAACTTCCAGCACCGTTTATTTTGTTAGGGGATTTCAATCCTTCGTGGGGTAGTGCTTCCCTCAGTAACAAGTTTTAGAGGAGTTGTTATCACAGGAAGACTTGTGCTTCTTCAATGGTGGTTCTGCCACCTACTTACATCCAGGTAATGGGGCCTATTCTGCAATTGATCTTAGGTGCAGCACTTCTCCAAGATTTTTCTTTGAAAGTTCATGAGGACCTCTGTGGCAGCGATCATTTTCCTATCATCCTTGAGCATCTCTCATCCAATTCGTTAGAGAGAATGCCAAGGTGGAAATTTGACAGAGCAGATTGGCACTCACTTGATCTGTGAGGACGTACTCGACCCGCAGATCGTTTTAGCAGCAGATGATCCTATAGAAACATTCACTAAAATTATACTCTCTGCTGCGGACAGAACCATTTCAAAGACCTCGACAAACCCAAAGTCCAAAAGAAACCCCTGGTACGATAATGACTGCAAAAATGCCAAAGAAGACCGTAAAAAGGCTGAGCGTCATTTTAATAAACATCCACTACCAGGAAATTTGAGCCAAGTGCGGATAACTAGAGCTAAAACTAGGCGCACGCTCAAAACCAAGAGACGCAAGTGTTGGCGTGATTTTGTGTCCGGCATCACTTCTAAAACACCAATGCGTAAGGTTTGGAACATGATTCAGAGACTTAAAGGTAAAAACAACAAACCCAAGGTACAGCATCTGAAGGAAGGCAATGGCTTGCTAACCTCTCCTTCTGATATAGCCAATAGACTTGCCGATAATTTTACAGAAAAATCATCCTCTGCAAACTACTCATCACAGTTTCAGAGGATTAAGGCCAGAAAGGAGAAGAGCAAGCCAAATTTGGCTTCTAAAAACCTCGAGGATTATAAAACCGCATTTAACCTCGAGGAACTAAAATCTTCTCTTCATAGGGCCAATGACTCTGCATGTGGACCTGATGCTGTATCCTATAAGTTTCTGAATCATCTTCCACGTTAAGCTCTTGGAATTATATAATATTATATGGACTTCGGGTACATTCCCTTCACTTATTATACAGGTTCCTCAACCGGGTAAAGTTGAAAAAAGATTTTAATAATATTTGAATTCAATCCCACCTAGATACATTATTTTTTTCTGTTAAAAAATACATTATTATTATAGCGAAAAAAAGCTTTTATCTTTTTAGCCAAAAGATCTCTTGAACGCCATATAGGGCAGACTAGTAAACGTTCTGTCCGGTTATAACCTCTAGTTGAGTTTAATACCAAATGAAGAAAACACCTCATCAATATACCCTACGGTCTTCGAGAAAAGTGTCCATTTGAATAAGAAGAATCCGTCCGATTTCAATACGCTTTCCAAGTAAACTTGAAAACCTAATAATCGTACCATTTTCAATGTCTCTCAAGAAGAACTTTTAAGCCATAATTAAAAAAAAGACCCCCAACGCATGTCATGTTAAATTGTGTTCATTTTAATATAATTAAATTTGATTGGTGTTCACACGGAATCCAGGTTTCTGATTGGCAAAAATTGGACCTGCTTTCCGCTATAAATAGCAAAATGGGAAAGACTTTCGTGATCAACTATAGTACAACTGCCTTTGATAAATACATTTATTGAATTAAATATAACAAAATAGCACAGATTTACGTTTTCGATTGGAGTAAATATACACAAAAATTATTCCATATTCTTTGTATAACATCCTGTTGGTAAATTTTAAACCGTCGTCTGTTTCATGAGTATGTCCGCGTCCCTGTCGCTTGCCACCATGTGACAGCTGAGAGGTCAACAACGTTACAAGTAGAATAGTCGATACGGAGATTTTGACATTTTTGGTAAAGACGGGCTATCTTTTCGACGATGAGTTCGACCAAAACGATCCTAGCGCTTCGACATCCTCTTCGGAAGCTCGTCGATAAATGCGTGATGTATTTGACAAATCAAATAATGGAATAATTTCGATAGAGACGAGCAGATTCAAAAACCTTTCTGAAAGCTATCTATTACGGCTCAAAGATGGCAGATAATCCGATTCTACAAAAAGAACATTAAATGGGGTGAACTGTTTCTAGGTATTACCAGAATATTATCATTTGTCGGCTTTTTTAAAATAATAAGTTAATAATTCTCTTAATGGTTCCATAAATCGCATTTGAATAATTTTCAAGTCGATATTTTGATTTCGTCACATAACTTTTCTTTTTTGAGTAAAAAATAAAACAAAGTAATTAGTCTAATAACAATAATTAAGTTTTATAGTTTATGTTAACTGATAATTCATTTAAAGACTGAAAGCAATGTTCAAGTTTTAAATTTAATCTGTTTCAATTGATGTGGGAACCTACATCTAAAATTATTAAAACAGAAGAATGTGGTACGTCATGACAAATACTCCGATATATCAAATTCTACTCTTAAAAAAAAGCATCAATAAAACGTACATCAAACTTTTACATCTTGTAAATTGTAAACTAAACACATAATATGGGACGCAAATAAGCTAAATTTGAAATGTGTTCATGTATCAATTTAATTTATGCTCAGTTCACACCAACGGCGCTTTTATGGCGCTTTAAAGCGGCGTGCAAAGCGGCACCAAAGCGTAACAAAGCTCGACTAAAGGCTCAGGGTCGTAATAGATTGTTGGAAAGCTTTGAGCAAAGCGGGACATTCGGCAAGAGCGCAAACAAATTTTAAACTGTTTATGCTCAGTTCAAACCAACGGCGCTTTAAAGCGGCGTGCAAAGCGGCACCAAAGCGTAACAAAGCTCGACTAAAGCGTCAGGGTCGTAACAGATCTTGCTATTCTAAGGTATCGCGTGTGGTGAGATTTGAATTTTCAGTTAGTGTCGCGTGGATTAGAATTCCATACCCGACTTAATCTGAACTCTTTTGAGTTTTGTTTGGATGAAAACGGAAGAGAATACTGTGTTTTATGCCAGGTGACCATGGAAAAGACCCGTCAAGGGGGGTTGGACGGACGTGAAAGCCCCATGGATAAAAGAATGTACGCAACAGGTACAGACAGGTGCCCGATTAAATCCTTAAAACTGTTATTAGCAAAATCAGATCCTGAATTCACAAGTCTTTTTAATCATTGCTTCAAAAATGCTATGAATTTACCAGGGGGAACCACATTATAGTACACAACGAAGAGTGTGAAGCCATATCAGTTTTCACGGTTCTGTGAGGATATTTCCCGCAATGCAAAGTGTAGTCTTCCTTACACCGCTCACTCACTCAATAAGAGTAACAAGTCATGAATGATCCAGGTTTTGAACTTCGACACATTATTACATGAGTGGTCATAGAAATGAAAATTCCGTCAAAAGTTACAACAGAAAATGTTCAGCTGGCCAAAAACAAAACATCAGCCATGTCCTCTGAGCGGTAGCGCAAACACCCCAGCAGGGGCCCGTTCTACAAAATTTCGTAAAGCTAAGATTCCTTTTATGCGGCATGCGGTATGCGGCAAAAATTCGAAATAGTGAAAATAAGTTACAATGATTCCATATGTGCGGTAGCGGATGCGTTTTTTCGTGCGGAAACGTATGCGGCAAAATCAATCGCTCCATGTAGCAATCGGTGCGGTATGCGTTTTCAAAACCGGACGGGGTATCCCAAGAAAATACGTCACAGTGGGGTGATCCAAGACACGTGGTCGGTAAATTTCTGAAAACAAAATGCCGAGAAGCCAAATTTGAGACGAAAACGTCGAAACTCTCATAGAATTTGTAAAACAGCATTCGCTGTTATACGATGCGAAGAGTCCAGATCATAAAAAACGCTCAACAGATGAGCAACACATGGCAAAGTATTGTCAATATAATGGAAATATAATCCATGGATGGTAAGTCTACACTCTTATAATTATTCAGGAAAAATTCCTGAAATTGACTTGTATTCAAATAGTCTGGTCTATTCAGGCGAATAGTCCTGAGTTTCAGCCACCACACGATATTGCTAAACCCCGATTGGCAGTCTAGGTACAATCGATCGTTATTGCTCATAATCAGAAGCGTTGTAGTAAAACTTTTACAGTGTCTTTTCTACTGGACGCTATAATGAGGTAACTTGGCCCGCCCTGTTTACGTTGAATTCAAATTTTCCTGGGATTTCACAAAGCTCGCACAAAAGGCTACATACTCAACGAATATTTTTTATTCCAATAAAACTGACTTAGTTTATGAACAAACTTCAAAACTTCGTTAAGCCGTGGCAATCGGAATTAACTGAAAACGTCTAGTTACGGGCGACCATGCCGCTTTAAATTTATATACATATATGATCGTGAAAACAAAACTAACGGCCCTGTAATATAAGAAACTGGTACTTTCTGTAATTCTGATTGTTTGTCCATTTACAAACTGACTAAACAAATATCTGTTTCTCATAACTTGTAACTTTTTGTCCGTGTATATAGCTAAGGATTGGGAGAATAAGTGGAGAAATCTGCGCGATACCTACGTCAAGAAAAGGCGTGATAACACAGCCAGCAAGAGTGGACAAGCTGCTGAGAGAGCCAAGAAATGAAAATTCCTTGACATAATGAGTTTTCTCGACAAATATGTTCAAGAAAGCAGGTATAGTGTCTACATTTATGAGGAGATATATATGGTACAAAAAGAGATACAAGTGCATTTCATCTGCAGCTGTCAACATTGGACAGTCATTTCATTCCAATAAACTTAATACATGCCGTAAACTTTGTTCATACATATGAAAATAAATTTGCATTAATTATGTAAAATGCAGAAATACAAGCACTTCGTTTACCAGTCTTCTATGCCACATTATGTCTTTATTTATATATATATTGTGTTCATTCAATTTAGCACAGAAAGCAATGTTCCATCCATCGAGCCACACAGTCGGGGACAATTGTGCCAACCGTGGTAGCTCCCACACGGTAGCTTAACCCAATGGAACGAAATGTTTCTCCTGTGGCAAGAAATCTGAAAAATAAATAACTCGAATAAAATACAATGAATGTTACCAAATTTTGACACGTTTGACATATTTCTTCTGTATATTTAATACATTTCACTGCTGTTCTGTTATCTGCTTTCTCAGGCCAGATTCTATTTCGGCGGAAGTAAGACCTGTTAATCCGAGAGAGCCTCGATCGGGCAGTACAGCTTCTTCCCCGCTGCCATCAGGAGGAACATCAACTTCTTCAAGACGTAACCGGAAAAGAAGAAATGAGACCAATGGAATGGAGGAAGCCCTTACTGGGTTTATTAAAGAGAGCACCAAGGCTAAGCAGGAATTACACAAAGAGCTTCAGAATGAGTCTAAGAAATCCGCTGAAGATCATTTTTTTAAAGTTGCGCCTTGCGCATGCAAAATCTTCCGCCAACAGTCAGGTCGTTTGTCCAGTTACAAATATCGCAAATTTTTTTGAATGCTGAGATTCCACAAATAAACATCCCAATAACCCCTCTGCCTGTAACTAGTACCCCCATGTCTACTTCTCACCCGGTCACCTACGCTCAATTAAGCCGGCCCAATCAGGCCGGGCAGCAGGTATATGACGTGCATGACCAAGGCTCTGGCCACATTATATCTACAGCAATGCATCTTGAAAATATTATGTAAGCTTTAAATACAAGAGAGCTCATGTACATTCCCTAACAGAGCGGAATATATCGTTTACAATCACATATCATGAAGACTATTTTGTAAAAAGTTAACAACTTAGAATACTGTTCTGGAGAGTAAAATATCTAAATACAAAAAGCCACAAACTGTATTGATTGCCGCTACATCACTTTGTGGATGTGGTTTTCTGACACCAAAGTGGAATAAAACATTTGAGTTGAGATCTATTATCGTAGTTTTGTTTTACTAATTACCTTAAACATATGGCCAATCTTTGCCTAGGACAAATGACCTCCCTAGATAGAGACCGTTTCACCAAGTCCTTTTCAACATGGAACAGCATTTGTTTAAATTGTTCTCTGGTTAAACGAAGGTATTGTTGGAATTTGTCCGCATCCAGCTGCAATTCCATCACCAAGTTATGGTATGCTCCCTGCTGAGACCTTTTCCGCAAAATACTGTGGACCCACCATCGGTGTTTTCTCTTTTTACGCTTCTTTAACTGCAACAACTTCTATGACATTGCTATAATGGTAGGATCATCTTGTTCCAAAGCCAAGCGTTTAGAAATAGAGAAATGCGACATGTTTGCTCTTAGGAAACGCCCCGCGAAAGAAAGAAAACGCACAGGTTACCGCATATATGGAATCAGAGAAAACGCATACCGTATACCGCAGCCGCATACCGCGTGTAATGAATCTAAGCTTAAGTCTGCGACTTGGCGTAAATTGATGGTGTCCGTGATGAAAATATTAACGCCCGTTCTACAAAGCAGGCGCAGCTGCGACAAAGCGCAAATCTGCGCAAGGTAAAAGAAGACGTAAGTTCCTGCTTTGGCGTAAAGATGTCGGATATATTGTCTTTCATGACGCTCGTAGACCTCTAAGAAAAGCAAGATTTTTTAGAGACAGAACCAGCACTGTGGAAAACTTGACGGACAAAGAACTAGTCGAAAGATACAGATTGCCGCGCACAGCTATCATGACAATTGTTGAAAAACTTGACACTTCCCTCATACACCCAACACAACGCTCGTGTTCATTGCCGGTAGTGATCCATGTCCTGACTGCACTGAGGGTATTTGCAAAAGGCAGTTTTTTTGTCAGAAACAGTCGATATCCATGGGATCAGCAAAACGAGTGCTTCAGATTGCATCACTTCTGTGACAGCGACAATTGTCCAGTCCAAACTGGGAAACATCACATTCCGACAGACCCCCGTTCTGTAATACATTTGAAAGCCGGATTTTATAAAATAGCAAAGTTTCCAAATGTAATCGGAGCAGTTGATGGCAGCCTTATACCGATCAGAGCTCCTTCCACTGATAAACCTGCATATGTATGCAGAAAATGGTTCCATGCCATCAGCATACAAGCTATTGTTGACCACAAGATTGATAGGGGTTTTATGCCGTAATTAACTGTATTTCATTTATATGTGGGCTATACATTCCGTCAATAGTTGATACTGGCACAATCCGAAAATGAGAGGTGATTTGATCCTGTTTGAAAGTTCTTCCTCCAGTGGTAAGTAAAAACAGCATTTTTGTATTTCAAACAAACTGCCCTTGGCCGGAGTGCTCTTGAGTGATGTTTTTCTAATCTCATTTTGAGCATGTAATCATCCAGCCGGTCAATGTTCCAGTCTACAACTTAAATAGCCAATCAATCAACCCACAAATCCAAGAATCAATCAATTAATCAATCAATAAACCAATCTATCTACCAGCCAATCAATCATTAAATCAATCAATCAATAAACCCACAAATAACCAATCAATCAACCCACAAATAACCAATCAATCAACCCATAAATAACCAATCAATCAACCCACAAATAACCAATCAATCAACCCACAAATCCAACAATCAATCAATCAACTAATCAATCAATAAACCTCAATATATAAAAATGAGGTATTGTTTAAGACAAAATTTGTCATGATGCTCTATGTTAATTTTTACTCAAATACAAATTTAAAAAATAAATAAATAAATAAACCAATCTATCAAACTACCAAGCCAAAAAATCAATCAACCCACATATACACCAATTTAGTGATCAGCAAAGCGCAAAAAAAGATCAATTGAATAAAAAGAACGAAAAATTGAAAATCCTCTAGACTATTTGACTTTTGTTTGTTACTCAGGTTTATAAATGTTGTAAGCAGATGGCCAGGGTCCGTCCATGACAGTTTTGTGTGGAACAACTGTGCCGTAGCTGCAATGTTAGAGACAACAGGATCGGACGGATGGTTGTTGGGGGATTCGGGGTATGCTCTGAGGCCTTGACTAATGACACCCCTGATGAAACCAAAAACCAGGACAGAAAGAGCATATAACAGGTCACATAAAGCCACAAGGTGTATTTTGGAGAGGGCTTTTGGTGTCATGAAATCAAGGTTTAGGTGAGTTTGAATTCACACGATTCAAACTAAGTAGGTGATTGACATACAAATGGTATGCCAAATATGTAGAATAAAGCGAGATAATATATTAAACTGAGATTTGAGATCGAAAGTAGATCTACATGTATGTCATTAACCTATATTATATTAACTCATTAGCAGGCCATCTTTATTGATATATCCACAATTAATATTGATTGGTAGGCCTAAAGTCTATTTTTGGATCACTTTGTCATATTATTCATATTACATATCTTATTAGATTTATTAACTTAAACAATATTAAAACAAAATTCGGCATTGTGTAACATTTCTAAAACAGATGTTTACACAAATGTGGAGGATGTATGCAGTTTGACCCCGCAAAGTGCTGCCAGGTTGCATTGGTCATCTGTCAACTACATAATATATGTATAGACCTGAATCTACCAGTGCCCAATGACTTTGAGGAGGAGAGAAAGAATTTGCCATCATGAACACAGAAGAAATCCATGGTGATGGCAAAGCTACTCAAACAAGGCCAATACAAAAAAGATTTAACTAACTGGTAATGACATAACAAAAAATCCACACAGAAACAGCATCTGTGGTAACTAAGTTTGATTTGCAGAATGTATGTCAGTTACTGTTACCATGGCTGCACATGTAGGTCACCAGCTGAACTCTAGCACGCGAGTCTCAGAAGGAAAGTTTTATGAGACGGTTAATTTTACTTACACTTGGTTATTTGAAATATTGAATACACAGTTCGAGAATGGTAAATTTGATATGAATCCTGATGAGATGAAGTTGCTGGAATTTAGCTAATGTGCGTTTGGTTTCGGTTCGACATCGGCGGGAGATGTTCCCCAGGTCGACTGGCTGAACAAACTACATTTTGCTGGGGTCTTTGCGCTACCGCTGAAAGGACATGGTCTATGTTTTGTTTTTGGTCAGCTGAACATTCCATGTTGTAACTTCTGACGGAACTTTCATTTCTATGACCACTCATGTACATAATGTGTCGAAGTTCAAAGCCTGCATCTTTCACGACTTGGATCCCGCTTGCTCTGATTGAGTGAGCGGTGTAAGGATGACTACACTTTGTATTGCGAGAAATATCCCCACAGAACCGTGAAAACTGATGTGGCTTCACACTCTTCGTTGTGTACCACAACGTGGTTCCCCCTGGTAAATTCATAGCATCTTTGGAGCAATAGTTTAAAAGACTTGCGGATTCAGGATCTGATTTTGCTAATAACGGCTTTAAGGATTTAATTAGGAATTGACGATCACGTTTTGCAGTTTTATCGGTGTATAAACTGTCAACTGAGTGTGGTTCAAACCGTGTAAACTTTCGACCGAGGAATCGGTCGAAAGTTTAC
>JAVFBX010251589.1:0-10021 GCA_034783855.1 Mopalia kennerleyi | reverse complement strand
TGATTCCTTAGTCTAGCATAACAATTTTCGTAAATAATATGTCAGACGTTTAGTGAACTTATACTTCAGGGTATCTCGCATGATAATTATCGTTGGTACTACTGAATTTAAGGAGATTGCGATTTGCACAGTGCGTTACTTACATTGATTTGATTTATCGTTATATATATTATGATGCTGAGGAATTATTTACCGACAAATGGCAAAATTGGCACATTCGACCCGTATTTTGTTGTCTTATCATCAAAATGAATTTAAAAGTTGTGTAAAAATCTTACCTACTCTACCATTTTTGCTTATCGACTTTGTCCAATTAAATATACGAATGAGCAACAAGTAGCTTTCGTTTTCATTGAAGTTACAATGAAATAGGACAAATGTCGTATCGCATTTAGTATGTATATGCACCTTATTTTATTTGTTTAAATGTCTTACTAGACACCAGGGTTGAATTAATGAGGAAATAGATTTATTAAGCATTATGTATGTAGTATCCTGAAAGCTAATAGGAAGTGCAAATCTTATATATTTGGATTAATCAAATCAATCGCATTATACCAGAGGCAAAGGCAAATATCAGTTCTCAATCGTACAACATTCAACAGAACTACTATACGCACCGAGAGACGATCCGTTAAAAGCAGCCCACCGCCGTTTCCCTTTTAGAAGCTGGCTGGCAGCGTGCAGCTGTATTCCATCTCGTCGCTAGAAAACCTGTCATTAAGAGTAATACTACCATAGATGTCAATCGAAAACAACCTCCAATTGTATTTTCTTTTAATGTTTGGGTATTTTGTCTTGAACATGTAGTAGTTAAGGCTTCAGACGAACAGGATGCGATGGTTGTGAAAAGCAAATGACTGCATTTTCAAAACTGAGCTAATTTAATCTCGTTTCTCATCTCTCCGGATTCACTCTGGCCGATGTGACATGCAATATATTGCTCTCTTATCTTCAGAACAATGGATCTAATTCGCTTGCTCCAACTTGTTTCAGAATTGTATGTGAGCATTTTCCGTACTATTATTTCTATATATAATAGCCCAACCACTACTACTTTGGTATATCGGGCTACCTTTGCAACATTCAAGTTGAAGCTATCATTCGCTGGGACTGCACTTCTCATATTGGTGATATGTTGGAGGGACATTCCTGCTACTTTGGTGCTTTGCGAAGAATATCATTCTGTTGGGATGTTTTTCAGGTGTGGATTCTAACTTTCAACTAAGTCTTGAATATACATGTTTTTGTCAGAAGTAGGTTACTGCTTCAATGATATCTTCTCAATAATTAAGAATACAGCATGATTTCGTGTTGTTATGCTTTTGTCAAGATAAACGTTTACCAGATAATGTCAGAAAACAGAATTTGCAAAATAATTGCGGAAAGTGAAACGAGTATTAAATATTACATTTACATTTCAAACTAGTTTTCCACCAATCCCTGTAATTAGTAATAAACATTGCAAAAAAGTATCACAACTGATTTAGAATATTGTCCCTTCTTTCAAGCCAGATACAAAATTTTATGCAAGTTTATGTTTCTAACTGATACTGTTTGTATGGATAGATAAGTTAAAATAATTGAAGTGAATTTTTATTACAAATTATTCTGTTATACGCCACGTTATATGTAATAACGCGATTCGAAAATGAATATATTGTTTTGAATCTAGCCAGCGTATATACTAGATCCTTTTAATAAAATACACTATTTCGCCTTGCTAAAACTAAAGTTAACTTACGAATTTTTCCAGACAGTTTTTAGACAAATTTAAGAGCAATTAAGATAATCTGAAGAAGGGAAATAAATATGTAAAGGCAACTATTGTACGTCTTTGATAATCATCACAAAATGCGTGGATGGGCGGGATTGCAATGTTGCTTTTTTATTTTACGCAATTCTTAAAATCTATCGTTTTCAACAAGGATTGTGTAAATTCTACAGATCACCGTAGAAGAAGTAAGTGCATTTTGAATATGTATAATATTTCAAAACTCATTTCTTTGCCGAAAGAGAATTGTAGCGTTGTCTGTTAACATGAATCTATAGTCCAAATCATTAATATATAATATATACGTGTGCGTTGTCTTTGGATATAAGAAGATGTATTTGTATAAATATTTGAACAGGACTACTTCCAAGTGCTTGGCTCTTCTAGGTAATTAGATCTTGCTGCTGTAACACAATACAGTCGTAGATATATTGAACGATTTGCCTTTTATTGTTCCATTGAAAATAACTAATCGCCATTATAAAAAGTCAAATAATAGATCCTTTGAACAACTTTGAATGTTACAACGTTGGTAAAATGACAAATGTCTAGCTGTTAAACATAAGTAGAGTCCTATCAAGGTTTTTTGTCTTGATTGTGGTTTAGTATTAATCGGCATCACATGTATTTGAGGTTATGGCATATACTACACTGTGGCTAGCTCCGATCAATAATAGGGCATCATAAAATGTTAACAAATAAACCGTTCTTTATTACCAGAAAGCAAGTAACTCGAAGTGCTCTATGATCATAGCATTTCATGGATACAGACAATCTAGTGGCAAATCATCTGTCATGTGATGGTCAGATCGATCCACGAAGGGGCTTAAATAACAGACGAATAGAGCTGTTTCTCTATTGTTTGAGTTTCGGTTCGTCAAGGACTTGATAGCCCATGTCTAGTTGGGTCGTCTCAACGGTCACGGACACGAAGAAAAAGAATAAATATGCAGTGCAGGCCTACATTCTACCATGATGGAATAGGTATTGTATGTGCGTGCGATTATAGTTTAACGTGCTGGAATCTAATTATGTGTACTTTGCCGAAACACGGTAGCTGCTGTGAGTTTTTGCACGGACTTACAGTCGATATGTCTGAAAGGTTATTGACAATGAGTGTAAGTCCACGATTATATGACGGTCTTTCAATTAAAGCATAACAAATTGATGTAGTCAATAATAATTGTCGGGACGAATTGTTATACGTATAAATTACAGCATTGCCGATTACTATTGGTCACAGAAATGTGTCAGAAATTATATTTTACTATGGATTCAAGGTCCCAGATGTGTTGTTTTGGCCCAGTATAGACTAGACAATCACTAATCTCAACAAGTCACTAATGTACTGATGGCGGCAGACAAACATCTCGATAGAAAATAGAAGTCCATTCTAGTTATCAGTCTATCTGAACGGGATATAAGAGCCTTAGTTGTATTTATATAGCATTAATCGTGTCCATCGAGAAACCACCTCACTCATGTTCTTACTTTATAATGCTGAGGGAACTAAGTTCAATCCTCTACTGGGAAGAGATACCAGACTAATGCATCCCTGGAAGACTCCTAAATGACCATGTGTTTATACACACATATCCCAATATCTTAATTAGTTTAAAAAAAACAAATTAAACATTTGGTTCAACCTTAAATCTATGGAATGCTATATGACTTTTCTATCCTGTAGCCTGCCTGCTATTGGATTTCAGTTTATCCAATACGATTCTCTATGATGTCAAAAGTCTAATAGGATCCTATGGGGTTTTGATCTGTAAGGGTAATGGTGTAATTAATGCTTCCAAGTTAAGATAAGATTTAATATTAAAATATCGAGGAAGCGCCCATTGACATCACCGACTTTCCTAGAATATCGGCTCCGAATCAAAACAGTAAAGCTGGTGGTTGGAGGGTGTTTATGTTGCCATCGTGCTGTCTGAGGTGAAGATCAACAGGAAACCGATATGTTTATTATGTCTTTGCATTGTCCTGTCAGTGTACTGTATTTGTCCTGTGATGTGTTTATTTGTTGCCAACTTGCCAGTAGTTTCGTACGGGGTTTCCTTCACCCGCTTGAATGTCACGCCGTCATGTGAGTGAAATAAACTTAAGTACGGCATTAAACTTCAATCAAACGAATAAACCAATAGAAACAAGAAATGCGTCTTAGCAGGCTATCGCAGGGAACTCCCTGTTAGCTAGGTGTTCTCAAATAGAAGGGGAAAAGCCAATCTGGTCAAGGGTCCATCTCTGTATTATGAATTCTGCATAATCTCCGATATAAGCAGGAGCAAGAAGCCGTTCTCTTTGTTATATTTTGTATTCTGAGTGTTTTGCCAAATAAGTCTTAAATAAGGCGTAAAACCTTAATCAAACGAGCCTTAATAATCAAACAAGTAAACAAACTTGATGACTGTTTTGTCTCAAGTTTATGTGCACAATTGTTTCTTTTTGGGGGGGAATCTTCTATCACAAAGAGACATACACATTTTGCATTGTTATGTAACATAAGCTCCTATTTATGGCCCAGTAAAGCAGTCTGTGATCGCTCGTTATCAACTTAGCAGGTTTCCAAACTCCAAACTCCATACACAGATGCGACTTTAGGGCACATTAATTTTGTCATTTTAATTCCCTTTTGTCACAGCAACCTGCACTATATCTTCCTTAGGAAGGATATGACATGTCAAAGAATGTTTGTTATCTAACAATCGTCTTTATATGACCCCATAAACAAGATAAGGAATACAATATGTGTGAATCGTTTTACATCATTTTATTTTAAAAATCCCCTTTTGACGTTGGTTTAGTAGTAGATTTTCAGCGGGTGTGTCTGTGAACTTTTCTTCATGCTTTTGCACGTTTGTCTTGTTGTCTGTGCTCCAAACAATTGCTGCGAACGAACCTGACACGCCACTAAAGGAATGAAAAAACGTCTACGTTCAAGTATGTGCGGTATTAGCATATTTTGTAACGGCTGAGAATGTTAAGGGCCCCTGCAGAATGCAACTATTTATTGTTAAAATATGGCTTAAAAATCTATGGCATCTAACACCAAGAAAACAAAACTGTATTTAACATCTATACGTTTTATTCGGATTTATGTCCATAAGCCGAGCGCTCGCATTGACTCCGTCGAGCTGCAGAGGTATTCTAAAGGGAATGCTGCTGATCGACAGTTAGCTGGAGTAACTGTTTATTGTACAGGCCTACGGGTCGACATATTCAATAGATGTCAAAAAAATGTATTTGAACATCGAGCATGACTGAGGTTCTATGCGGTCAGAATTCCAACAGGTGTATTGTTACACAAGATTTGTTTGTATAAATACAAATCAATGTTAAATTTTTCAACAAGCAAGTGCTTATAATATGCTATCTGATAAAACTTTTGTCAATGAAATTCGTTCAAAGGTAAATAGCGACCAAAAGACACGAAGGTCTACTTACAAAAATTGCCTCACCGGTCTTGAGCGAAAGGTTAAGAAGGGTTTTCTGTTGTTCTTGTGCTCTCGGAGCATGGAGTGGCGACATGGAACTGATCCGTTTGTGATATCGTATTATTGCTTCTTGTAATTGTTCTGTCTTGTCTTGTCTTTGTTTGTTGCCAGTGGTATCGAAGATGGTTTATTTCACCTGTTGGGCTGACACGAAATCACATGACTTATATGTGAGTAAGGCGTAATACCCAACTCAAACAAACAGCTTAATTCTTGGTACATAATCACCAATTAATTCAGTCGCGCATGAACAGAATCTTCGGGACCATATAATAGACATCTGATTTAATAAATATAGAGACCCTTACATTATGATATATTCAAACCATAAGCTTAGGGTGATATATGAGTTCAAATAAGTGTTGGCTTTACTTATTAAAATCACATTATTTGATTGAAGTACAGTTTTCTTAAGACACCCACGGACTAGACAACAATCACAGTAATTGTTCTTCTTAAGCAAACTCAATGGTATGTTTTAAGGTGTAACAGAAAATATTATACCTCATTTAAATGTCACCCTATTATTTGTATGTGTTTGCAGCTAGCCATGTTATGTGATATTGGCCCGGAACGTACGTGTAATATGGGCCAGGATTAATTTTTTAATTGCGAAACCTTGTTTCGTCATACATGCCTATATTCATTTGAACAAAAAGTGGACATCCATATGTTCGGCAAAAACAAATAACACCAGCCAGATTTAATTTCCTCTCTTTTAATCTATTAAACGTGTCATTGTAAGCATTGTATCACACTTAAATGTATATAATTATTATATCATCTTCATGCATTTTTTGTGTAACTTATCGATATGTTATTTAAAAGTAGAAAGGCTTCGTTAATCCTGGCTAAAGCAAGGGCCAGAACTACAATAGGTTTTTGGAAAGGACCTCAGGGTTATTTCCCCTGAAATACAGTTGTTTTTTTATCTTATCTGCTTTATACTTAGTTTGTTTATACTGTGTATATCAAATCCATGTACAACCAATAATAAATATTCTTATAGGAATAATTGACAAAGTGAAAATGTCAGCCATAGAATCACTTTATTTGATAATTTAAAAAAGCTTGAAAATAACCAAGGGTCACGACTGATTTTACTATTGATAAGCCCATTGATTAATATTTCAACGTTGTAAAGAAATACGGGATATGGCATAAAATCAAAAGATGTATAATACACCTGTGAAGTCACAAAGGTTTAAAAACGAGACTGAGTAATAACTGTTGGTAAACACCTCATTCAGATGATGCAGATGGATACAATCCCAACTGGAACGACACACTGTATTGTCTATTGCTAAGCTCTAATTCATGTAATTAAATACAAATCTGCATTCCTAAAGAAATATTAACAATTTTGCGGAACCGATGAACATCTACATGGTAGTGCATGCAGACACCTGGTTGCAATTTGGAAGGGGGGGGGGGAGGTTGAAATGTATCATGACACTCATGGCTTTTTTGCCAGTTAAATCGAGTTCGTGTAGATTATTGGTTAAGTCGTGCAAAAATGTCTTAGATCAATTTTATATTTATGCGTTACGCTGTTTCATGTCTGGGTAGGGCTCTCTTATGCTATGGTCCTGTCTATTTCCCCTCCATTTTGAAACAATTAAAAATTCGCCAAAACAATTAATTGGGTGGATGGACTCGAAACAATAATCCTTCTATGTAAAAAATAGTATGTGTTTTTTCCTGGTTTACCTCGATCAAAACAACTGTTCTGTGGCTTCTGTCCCAATGTTTCTTCCAAAGCAATCTAAATACAAAACACGCGTGACCCCTAATACTAAGTAAACTCGATGATTTAGTCCATCAACTGGACAGATTCTTCTAAGTGAATGCACCGCGCTCATTTTTTATACACAATACTGAGCAACATAATCAATTGTTGATCTATCTGAATGTAAACGTTTTAGAAAATCCAGTTAGGCGAATAATATTTGCAGACCTTTATCCAGGTGGCTTGTTACGGCGTTAAATGTTTAATTGATGAGCTACACGTATCATGTGTTTGACTGATTCCTAACTGAACTATGTAATTGCCGAAGGGAGAAAGTCACGAGAGTCTATATTTGCCACCATTGCGGTTAGATAAAAGATCAAATAAGCCCAAAATAATGTCCATTGTATGGCTATCTAAGCTAAATTTTATCTCGCCTAATATGCCGAGACTAAATATCCATTCTACGGTTTCTCTTTTACCCTTTTTCCGGTATTAAAGCAGCCCCGTTTTCTTCATTGCGACGGGGTTGACAAAACAAGACCTTTGTACGGTTTTGAAACTCACTGGCTAAAGTCTTAAAGACACGTGGTGATATTCAAGTGTAAATTTCTAACTTATTTAGGTTCTTTTTAACAGAGCGATGTTTACTTACGACTTTGAGGGGATTCCCATCATTTTTTGCGTTTTGATTGGTAGCCTAATTGTTTTTTTTTTTCGCCAATCAAAATGCCGCAAAGTCGTAACTACAAATAGCGCTTTGAGAATGCACCTTTAAAAGATTGCGTGTGTTGACATTTGAACTGTTTATGCACATGTATGGTACTATCTGATACAATGAGCATGAATCCCATAGATGACTGAAGCTAGCATTTGAGCAAACGAACTAGCTTCTAAAAAACACGATCTATACGTCTGTAATCGTATTGTTTAACACACGGCAGGACTTCAAATGTGGCAGTTTAGGCCTATATTCCATGTTAGCGGTTTGTTTGACGTTTTTGATTAATTATTTATCCTGAGGTATGAACTTTATATCCGCTATTTAAGTAAAGATTGTCGTAATTTGTGAGGCTATAAGTTATTATAAATACGCTGTAATTTACGATAATTTAAGGTCAATTCGTTTAAAGCTACCATGTTGTACAATATTAAGAAGAAAGCTTAACAAGGCGCTTGTTTCTATACAGTGTCAAGTTCAATAAATGTAGTTAAAGTAATTCTGAAATTATTTATGGTTATCGATATCACACTATGACAAACGGAGGATTAACAGTCGTACATAACTACACGTATAGCTACTAATTATTATATATTGGTAAAATATTTCTGAATATACGAAGGGCGCAGGAAACCACGTATAAGTCCTCTTTTTCCACATTAAAGACAAACTGAGTGGGCGGAGAAGCTTAAGGAAACTGTACAAAGCACATCTGTCAAATGTTATATATAGGTGTGATGTATCAGTTTTAATAAAGTGTCTTTTGTGATATTGTGAGTAGCCGAAAAAATTTGAGGACAGCCAGCCTGACATGGTAATCCAGTGTTCAATAAATAAAGCCATACAATCAAAATAATAACTCTGACATTTCAATAAACTACAACCAACATTTATAAAGATTAGCGTCAAAAGTGACGACATGAAATGATGAAATCTGTAAAGTCTCTAGCAACTGTAGATTTAATCTTTCTTACCGTTTGACTTCAGACTTGGGTTTTAACACTCTGATAACCCGAGATTAGTGTCAGCAGTAGTTTCAATTAACATCAAACTTTTTTTTTACATTACTACGAGATTGGTTCAACAAACACACATCTATGGAAAACAATCCAATGAAGAAATACGTGTTTTTTTTTTAATACAAAAAGTCCCAGAATGTTGTACAAACTAACTTAATGTGTCTTAGATAGAGGACAAAATTGTACAAAGAAAACTGGCCCACTATACCACTCCATTCAACTCAAATTCAAAAGCTAAACTGGTAATCAAGAATAACTTTTCTCCACAAAATGGACGGACCGCGACAGTGGCATTGTGGTGGCGTGTGCGCTTATTAATCCGACTTCGAAGTATCCTTAACGGGATCAAGCCCGTCTGTCGACCGTCAGGTATATGAGTGAGTCACACGAACTGGTTCGGCCAATCGCAGGGGTTGTTTTTATGAGGTTTTTCACCGTAATTATGCCGGGAGCAATGTGAGGTGGACAATCCGTAGTCATATAAGCGAAATACCCTTGAGTACGGCGTTTAATTCCAATCAAAAAACAATCAAACACTGAAAATAACTTCATGCAAAATAAACAACAGGAAACTTCGGTTCTATCAGTACAATTAGTATTTTTTTAAATTAGTCACATGCTGGCTCAGGATGTAGATTACAAAAACTAAATCATGTAATGTTCTACACAACCCTTGAATCAACATCCAGTCATCTTTATGCTAGATTGTATAGGCAGCTTAAACATCGACAACATACAGTCAGTATTTTAGTCAATTTTTAATAAAAGTAGCAGAGCATATTATTAAATATTCCGGAATCTACTTCAAGGCTTGCTCTTTCATCTCGAAAAAATATCCTCAAAGTTCTGCTAATGATGAGTGTATGGAGTAAATGTCGCAAGCCCTGGTGTCACTGAATGTGACAGTATAAATCGTTTCTGCAATTGTTTCATTGAAACATTTTGAATGACTTACATGGCTATATACCGATCAAAATTCAACAGGCGTAGCCACTATTTAATGAAGTGCTGCAGACGATAGGCAATCTACCAAGTGCTATTAAATGTGATGTATATAAAAACTGTTTACGCGCCATATACTGAACACGTTATAGTATTTCATTCCGCTAAAATCCCGACATTTCTTATATCTTTACAAGACGTTACGAGAGGGAGCTGAACACACAGTTTTTGAAAATTTACCGAATATCACTTTACTGGATGGTTCTGCTTATGACCGAGCGGTCTATACGCTACATGTATGTCACGAAGTTAAGACGGGGACAGTTTTAATCAATTATA
>JAVFBX010251578.1:0-10021 GCA_034783855.1 Mopalia kennerleyi | reverse complement strand
AGAATCTCTCAGGGAAGTATGACGTCATGTCACCCTAGTCGGGCTTACCCGGGGAAGTCGCGCGAACGCAACCCTTGTGACTCACTCATATACCAGAGGGTCGACAGACGGACTCGATCCCGTGAACGGTACAGCGAAGTATAGCGAACTGCGCCACGGCCGCTGGCCTGGTGCGCTCGGAGCTGAGGGGCAATATGAAGCCGATCTGTTTGTGATGTCTTTGTATTGCATCCTGTGGTTGTCCTGTATTTGTTCTGTCTTGTCTTTGTTTCTGGTCAGTGGTGTCGAGGAGGGTTGCCTCCATGGCCAGCATGCTGTCATGTGAGCGAAATAACCTTACGTGTGGCGTTAAATCCCAACCAAACAAAAAAAATAAACTTTGTCACGGTCGTAACGTCAGCATATGTGATGAAATAATTTAATGGCACTTTATTACTCACAGGAAGGGGTCGGAAGTTCCTAATTACTGGAAGTTTTTTTAGCAGAATGTAACTTTGCCAAAATAAGCTGTCATAATTAGTTCATTTATCTACAGTCTATATACAACAAGTGCAAAATATACCCCCATGCAATTTCGTAATAAAAGAGGTATATAAAGACTTTGAAGTAGTCTAACTATTTTGCCAACTATTATATCTCTTATCGTCTGTTACAGTTATATAGCTCTGAATTTCGTCTATTTTCTATTACGGCAGGTAGTAGGTGGGCCGACATGATCCAATCCCGCCCAGCTTGAGGCATACAAGATCGGCGCATTGTGGTTATAAATACATCACCACGAGCTGAGCCGGCGCAGATGGCCCGTCGAGAGGCAGAAGAAGCTGTAATTAGGTGAAAATTGCCGTTTACGCTCTACCGTTACACCTGGCAACAGAGAATTATGAAGGGCGGTGTGGGATGGGGGAGAATAGCGTCAGATAAAATGAGATGCAACTCTACCCTTCATAGGGTCGGTTCGTCAAGGCAGTATTAATTTAAACCTTTGTTGAAAGAAGCCACGATATAGTTTCTTTGTGGTGGCGGAATTTAATCCCGGGTTATCTTTTGAAGAACTCAGTTTTGCTATTTATTATTCCATACCACATATTTAAAATCTGTAGCGGGCGTACTTATCTTCGGTCTGAAGTGGCCCTTGTTTATTACTCGCTTGTATTATCTGGGATTACAATACTATAATCCCAGATATTATGGAGACATTTTTTTGTTAAATAGTACCGATACTGCTTTCTCTAAAAATAAGGCTTGGAAGGATTGGTCACACTATTAATACCAAATGATTAAAAAATAATTAAGTATATAATAGCGAAGCAGTAATGATATTGATAGTATCCATTCAACCCTAAGGCTATTGCGTTGGGAAAGATATATTACATTCAAAATTGCTATTTATATTACCGTATCACTCCGTTAATTCAAGCTTTTTATTTTATTATTTTAATAGTATATATTTGATTCTTTGATTGGGGTTTACCAGTAAATGACGGCGTGCGAGCCCAATGGGTGAAGGAAACCACCCTCGACACCACTGGCAACAAACAAAGACAGCGCAGGACAAAAATAACGGACAATAACACCATGCAAGCAGAAAAAGATCAGCTTGTTGCCCCTTAGCTCAGCGAGCACCATGGCAACGGGACGCTCCCTCACAACCCTCCGCCAACTATATATGAGCGAGCCACACGATGTAGCTCTTGCAATCGCTGGGTGGTTTTTACGAGGTTACAATAAATGGCCTAGCACAACCATCAAATGTGGGGTCTTTTGAGACTGCATTTTCCTCCATGCAGTGCTAAGGAAGGAGAGCATTGCTATTCTTCAAACTAACTGCCCTTAATCAGAGGGCCTCTATTTTAGAATGTTATTCATTTTTCAATGATTACGATGTGGTGCAGCTTTGACAAATCTAATTTTATGGTTGAAAGTGTGTCAGTTTGGGTCAAATTTAGGAGTTAGGTGCACGATTGGCTTTTCTCACACTTTCTCGCATTACTGATCATACACAGGCAGTCAGTCAACGTGTTATCTCTAACGTTGACTATAGTTTTGACTATGTTTTGCCTATAGAATAAATGATAATAAAGCCAGTAGTGCACCCTTATGAAATTTAGACAATCATTTCAGTATCTTTAAAATATAAAATAATAAATAAAAGATTTTAATTTCAGTTCATATTTTAGTTCTACTTTTGACTGTTTACGCCAATAGCTATACGAGAGCTGCACTGTGGTTATGTATGAGATTTGATGTCTAACTTGTTCTATTGGAGTGTGTTTGAATAGCAGCTCCCGTTCCCCAGATGTACACGCTACCAGATGCAATTGACTAGCAACATAATTTAGTCCAGCCGGTCTAGTTACCAGAATTTGGGTTAGTGGCAAACCAGACATTATTCTAGTAGTACTGTATAGCATATGTGTGACTGACGGGCACTGGTACTGTTATATACCACAGCTAATTTATATCATGTTTGGGGAGCGGAATGTAACGGTTTATTGCCCACAAATGACTGATTTATTAGGCATATATACTCTCCACATTACGCGCTATACTTATACGTCTAACTGACACAGGGATGTCGACTTATAAAAACCAATGAATCATTTCATGTCCAACTCCCAGATACAAGTTAACAAGATTTTAATCTCGAGTTGTTATGGATAATCTACAGACATCTCGAGATAAGGTAATGCCCATTTAAAGAATTTGAAAAATATGTAGCAAACAAGACATTCGGTATGGGTTAAAATAAATCAACCTGCAAACTGGTATTTTAGAGAAATGGAAATTGAGCAATTAACATATCCGCTTAAGATTATGATATTTACAAGCTGTCTGGTCCAGAAAAAAGTTTCGCCTTAACCAGTATATAGCTCTTTGAGAGGAGTAACCTTTTTAGGCACAATATTTTTAATATTCCTTTGTAAGAAGCTAGCAAACCAGGTACAATAAGTTGGTCATTTTTGGAATGCAGAAGGAATTAATTCCTTTTCGACCCTTTACCTGGTTCTCGAATGAAATCCAGGTGATTCAACGTCTAAAGAGTTTTAATCCAATACGTTTCTCTTTCAAAACGTTTCTGTTTGGTTGCCTCATCAGAGGGAAGAATTTGTGTTTTTTCAATCGGCATGGTTTCAAAATGATCTTTAAGCGAATGATCAGAAAGAGAAAAATGTTCAGCTATACAGGGAATATGAGTTTTAACCAAATGTAACTCAAATAATTGCTGGCTCTGCTCCGGATATTTGGTTTCACCAACATACTGTTTCAGACACTTGTTACAAGTCTTGCTGAGGTATGCTACATTTTCTGAATCACACTTCAAACTGTCTATACCAAATAATAAACATTTCTAGTTTACTGCCCAGCAAAGGACGCCTGATCGATACCAGGTATGTGAGTATCTAGCCTAATATGTCTTCATACATTTTGGGGACCTGCCTGGTGTTTTCTTATAGGAGCTGATTCTATATCTTCGCCTAAATTATAACTGTTAAGTTATCTGGGGGTTTGGGATTTTATCCAGTGAATAAGTCACGTAGTGTATCTCCTTGGAACCGTGGCCTATAAGAGAACAGAAGAAGCCAGATTGAAGGTAGCAAGAATGCTACTATACCTGTGAAACCTGATTATTTTAGATTTATTAATTCGCCCTTGAATGTCCAAAAAAAACAAAAAACCTACAGTATCTAAATTGGGACCCTTGTTCATCAAAACACTTTTTAAAAATTACACTACCCAGGCTGATAGTAAGCTTAAGTTTAATGTAATGGTCATGCTGAGTAAGAGTGGCAATGAAAGGATAGAGATCATCACTGGAATGCTGCCAGAGGATACATATGTCATCCAATCACGGAAGATACAAGCTATATATTTATAGCTATACAGATATATATAATAGGTCTATGGAGCTGTGGGAGTTCATTCAAAAATGTTTCTGTTTATCTCGGTGCCCGACATAAATATCCCGGACACCGAGATTGTATCTCTTGACCAATGAATGCGTGGCTTTCATTGTTTCTTACAATCGATAAATCAATTATCTGGTACCCCGAGGTAAATGTGTCGCACCCCAAGATAATTATCTCGCGGCCCGACATAATATTTCGGGTTCCGAGATGTCCCTTCCACGGCTCCGTACAGGTATTATTTATGTCGTATAACTAGTCTATTCTTGTGTACTAGTATTTCAAGATGTTTCAAAGTACCGTATATCAAATATGTTTAAATTTACATGTCTAAATGCTGTGCTGCCACTGTGTGTTATACTACGATCGAGCAATACTGATATTAAACACAGCCAGCAGGACTCCGCAGTTACACACCTGAATTATAAACAGTTACAGATTTACGAAAAGTGGAGTTGTCTGCCTTTGCAAATGAACTCTTTTTAAGGCCACATTATTTTCAAAACTTTTAAACCATGAAATATAAACGAAGCTAAGTTAAAAGAGTAAATTTTATAATTTTCAATTACTATAACATGGCCTAAGGCGTGGGTGAAATATATCCTTATATATAAACGACACTTATTATTAGGAATTAAATTACCAACAATTCGGTTTAGTGCGCATGGTCAAATAATATATATTCAACATAATAAATATATAAATGAAAAAATTAAATAAAATATTTAATTAATTAAATAAATAAATTTTTCAAAAGTGTCTTAGGCACTTTTTTAGCTAGGGTTATAAATCTGCCTTTACCAAATCTTATTCCGGCGAGTTCTGCGTCCAAAATTTCCATTTTACGATCTTTTCCATGTTAACATGCAGACTGTATAACTCTCGTTTTAACCATTTAACGCTAGTCTCTAGATTTGGCCTTATAAATAAGACCTAGATATTACACATCTAGGTCTTACGTTTCATCATCCTGGGTTCGATCGGTCCATGGTCATTCCCTGAAAACGAGTACAAAAAACTACAGACACGTTACCTACTTTATATAAGACTATGCTAGAGTATTGGATTAATACTATCAACCCAATTCCCTGAAGGTTGCTGGAGTTGGACAGCGGATGTTTCGTCGAAGACATTCATTTTTTTCTTTCTATTTCTTAATCTGTAAAATAAATTATATATATATATATAACTGAACACTTATTGTAGTATACATGAATAAATAACTGATGTTTGTGATTATCATAGTTAAATTACCCTTTTCCCGAGCGTTGTTTCACTTCAACCTGGTTCTCATATTGCACAATTCTCTCTTGTAAGTATGGGACAGTTGCTACTTCTCTTTCCAGATCGCGGACCTTTGCGAGAGCCACTTCAAACATTCTACGGGTCATCGAATAGTTTCCATTTAACGTCTCTAGCGCATCCACTAACGTTTTATTGTGATCTTCTAGTGTTGCTTTATCTCGTGAAAGTTTATATAATTCTTCTTTTAAATGTTCTAGCAGCTCTGCTTGGCCTCTCTCATTCAGGGTTAACGAATGCGATGGGGAATAACTGGATGATTGAAGAGAGTCCCCGGATTCAGATGTTTTCGTGGCGTCTGTTTCGTCTACCAGATAGTTGTATGAACCTGCGGCCAGGCGATTTGGTGAGGCCAATCTGGGGTCTACATTAGGATCAGTCTCTTCTGACACCTCTTCGTAAAGGACCGAAACAAACGGTTCTCGTCTCATGAAATGGTCCTCATTTAAACGTTTGGAATTGTAGGCAGCTTGTGCGTGCTGTAGGGCGACTTGTAAAGCTAAACACTGGGAATCCCTTCTCTGTAGAGTGTTCCTCAAATCTTCAATGATTTCTCTCAGGCATTCATTCTCTTCAACTCGAGCTGTTGTGTTTATTATTTCACGCCTGGAGTGCCGATAAAAATCACTGACAGGTGCTCGACCTCGAGTCGAATTCCCAGACCGGTCATCACAGGCTGAATCCGAATGAAGCCGCATACCCTTAACATGCTGTCTACCGCCGCGATCCAAACTCGCCGTACTATAACCCGGCGAGCTTAGTGAATTAATGTGACACTTTTTGTAGACCTTGATCTGCTTTGGAAACGTACCAAATTTTAAGGTTTCGTTTTCTTCACTGTCCTGATGTGAAACGTTGTGTTTTTCACTTTGCAACGAATAAGGAGACGTATTATTGCTATTACGTGAAAGTTTTTGAACAATATCATTGTATCTAACGTCCTTGTTTTCGGATTGTCTTTCTCTTTCTCGTAAATTAGGACTATCCACTCTTTTTGAACGTTCTGTGCATTGCTTCACAAATTTACAAAATTTTAGAGTTTCGCTTTCTGGACTGTATTCTTTGGTGATCTGTCTGTCGCTTTCTGTACAATCAGAGCTGCTAGCGTCGCTTGCCGACTGGTTGCTACCTGTACCGAATGACGAAAATTCTTTCTCTTTGTTGTCGTAATTTGGAACCATTTGCATTCCAGTATCCATGAGGTTTGTACTATCCACTACATAGGATGGTTGAATAAATTGTTTTGGACGGTAACTATAGGTTGTAGCTTTGCTGTCTGTGTCACTTTGCTCGGTAGGCTCTGGTACGTTAACACTGCCCACTTTACAATATTGGTTCACAAATTGCTTTGGAAATGTGCCAAATTTCGAACTTTCATTTTCTGTAGAACTTTGTTTGGTCCTTTCTACATTTATCTCATTTTCGAGTACCTTAGGCGTTTTATAGCTGTTTGAAACGTATGGAATTTCCCGATCGCTGTCATAGCTTGACCTGTCCGTTTTAAAGATGATCCCAGAGCTACTCTCTTTCACAGGTGTGTCATCGGCCCCATTCATGACGGGTAAATCTCTCTGGTGCGCCTCGTAAAATTCCCTTACTGTTAAACAGAGGAGTATGGTATCAATAATACGCCTGTATGAATTTGCTATGCCGCACAGAAAGAGAGATAAACTTTCAGCCTACTGTCAGTTCACAATAATACGCCTGTATGAATATACTATACCGCACAGAAAGAGACCCATTTAGTGAGTCTCAAGGAGAAATATTTTGAAGATCCCTAAATAGTTCGAGAAATGGTCCTATTCGTTGTAAAACATCAAATCTTCTAATCACTGAAATACTTAGGACAGTGGCGATAAAAATATTTCTACGTTGAATCTGTTGTCTTAAATAAACGATATTACACTGTATAGATTGTTTTCGTATACATGAAGTCATTCACAGGTAAGCTGAAATTTGGAGCAAATTAATTCGATTGACAACCTGTTCATAACAAAACGTTGTACCACCCAAGGACCTAACTGTCTCGAAAAAGTACTTGCTTCACATATATTCGCCCCGTTAAAACATGAAATTGCATCCACTGCACAATGGAAGATAAACGTTTGGAGTAGGCCTATGTACCTGTGTCGATACTAGTGGGAACGCTTACATCAAACTCTCCCAGCATGTTATGGGGGCCCAGTCAAGTCAAAACTACTGCCATTTACCGAAGGGAGCGGATAGCAGCACAAGCCCATCCAAGTAGCAATCACTTAAACTTCCCCGAATGAGTTGCTTAGTGGCGTTAACAGAACAAAGCTCTTAAGATTGTACCAAGGCATCGGTATCAGTCAGATAATGAAGATGTTGAGGCCCCACACCAAGTCTTTAAGAGTTTTTTTTTTCTTTCGCACCAGGCAGTTAAACACACGATACTATCTTACCTCAGTAAGTATATCTAACGTACAGGAGTCCCTATAATAGCATGTCCTGCATAAACTTCCGCGCAAATAAGTATACCCCGACGGCTTATTTAATCTCATTTTCACTCCAATACTGTTTTCAAGTCTTCTTATTTAATGTCTTTTTCCCGCCAATAATTTTTTCACGTCGGCTCATTTAGTCTCATTTTCATTCCAATTCTGTTTTCAAAAAGCAGAACGGTAATCATACACGGAATAAATAATATTATCCATCTCTCACAAATGACACAGTAACAACCAAAGTCTCCAAAAAACTGTGCAACTGTGTATCACTGATAGGCCTTCGTTAGAGAAATGTGGACATAATCTTGATTCCAAGATGCCGCAATAGCTCACAGAGGACTATGAAGCCAAAGGGAGATACACTTTTTAATAAAATATTAAATTATGACTATTCCTTAGAAGAACAATTGAATATTGTATTTCTCTGAATGCACAGAATATTCACAATTGTAGGCTACTTGTACTAAAAGTCGGTTGGTAAGAAGCCTGCATGGTTGGTTGTGGCAGACATTAACAACAAGGAACACACATATCAGATGTATGTTACCCTAAAAACTTAAAGTAACAGAGTACCCGGTACCGGTAAATCCACACTGACAACTGTAGCTCACTCATGTAGCAATATTTGAAATACTTCCTTAGTCAATTGAGATATTGGCGAGCTTCTGCGTACTTTCAATATCAGAAAGATTATCTTTATACCTTAAGAGCCAATTAAAGACTTACTTTCCAGTAACTTTGTTTTTACGTTAAAAACACGTGCATCACTCAGTCACATTATACTGTACGTAAATCCACGTCAATGAGTTTTCGTTTTAGTAAAGCATCACTGTAAATGCCAAGGCATTTGATACGCGTGCTATTTTTCCGAGTATCTGTTAAGTATTCTGCGTGACAAGAAGTCAAACTGTCACTTTAAAAGAATGGATAAAAAATGCCAATAAAGTCGTCTTCCGTTTGGGTACGTTTTACGTGGTCCATTAATAGGCAGTAAATTGGTCTATATATCGCTGTAGATTGCAAGAGGAACTGCTTTATCTGGGTTACACACAGGTGTACAAAGATTTCAATTTCGCTTCACTTGAATTGATACCACATAAGCAGTGCTCATTAAACGTTGGTAAATATTTCCCACCGTAGTTAAGTACGCACATTGAATACTCTGCATACATTTATAATATACCACATCAAGTTGTGTGCTTCAAAAACTCACACTATACATGACTGTAACGTAAGGCATCGTCTTCACTACTGATGCGGCATCAGGTAAAGAAATACTAGTCGTTTTTCACATAGCTATACCACAATGTTTTCCAGCTTCTTGCTTACAACTGTATCACTTTTAGTAACATGCCTGACAGCGAGTCTTGACTTTCAGGAAGGCTTATTTCTGGATGAAACGTAAATGTTACACGTTCTTCTAATTTTGTATATTGTCCAAAAACAACAAGCCGTTAGCTAGATCACTTTACTAGATATCTGCGCCTGTCAATGTCAAACACTACACTGTAGAGCTATATACGAAGGCACTTAAGGTAAATCACTACCTTCAAATCCTTCTAACTTCACTCAGTTGCAGGAAGAATTACTTGATCTCGTAATTTTGTATATTGTTGAAGACAACAGACTTTTAGCTAAGTAGTCTGCAGACGTCAAATAACGCAACCTATACCAGAAGAGTCTTACTGTTAACAGGGGTAAAAGATATACCGCAACTTCCAAATCCGAATACCTAGCTTAGATGCAAGAAGTGTACATTCATCCAGAAGACGTTTAACCCAACCTCTGTTATATGCCGGTTAGAGGGACTACTACAGGGAGCCATTTTAGCTCGTTTTCTTTTTTACTCGCAGAAGGCCTAGATGATTTGTACGCCGTACTCCCCTGAGGAGCTTCGGCTGTCGGACAGCAAACTCAAATAGTGCTTTGACGCCAGATGAACAGCCTTTTTACCTCTTTTTTACCCTAGATACAAAGAACGTTAATAGTTACCGACAGCGACTTGCTATAGAAACTCTACGGCAATGATAACCATGTTAACGGGCGGTTCATATTTCACGATTGTAGATACAGTAGAAGTAAAACAGACTGTCAATGCAGTATTTCTGATAGTCATCACAATAATAATATACTACTGCCGTATATGTTTTCATAATCCAGGAACACAACGGATTTGTTTACTGCAGTAAATTATTAAACCTATTTCTTCGCCATTCATGTGGGTAGAAAAATGTCTTGATTAATTCTTAACGCAAGCTACGTATAGTCTGCACGTAAGTAAATATTCCACTACACCTACTTCTTCAACAACCGAGCAAAACATCTGTACATTGTTTAATCAAAAAG